>VDFB02370615.1:0-57807 GCA_007258455.2 Sequoia sempervirens | reverse complement strand
TTGGCATGATAATAATAGGGTTTCATCTAATGCTTGAGATGTTTTAAAATTAAGGGTGGGGTCCAAAGTCCGCGATCCTCACCCAAAACACCTATTAGATACAACACAAACTGAATTTTATAGAAAATTTTGTAGCGATTCAGTGTTACCTGGTAATATTAAAATAAGTCAAAGGTCTTTGAAAAATGTAAACCCTGGTATGTAAAAATTAATAAGCAATGAATATCTTGTTGTTGTAAAATACATGTTCAATTTCATTAATTTTATGATTTTTTTTGATATATACATTGTACCTTGCATACTAGCATGATTGTACAGGAGTGTGGTATTGATATGCCACATGAAGCAATAAGAGAGTTTATTTCAGGTTTGTTTTGTGAAAAATCTAATGATAAATTATTTTATTTAAGTTCTTGTATTTCTGGACAATGCATTAATTGTGGAAATCTTTCATTTTTAAGAATTTGTTTGCATGAAAGTGTTGATCATGATTTTGGACAACAATTAGTAGATGTCAAAAGATTTAGGAATGTTCACTATTCTTTAAAAGATGGGAAAATAGGAAAGCGTTGTGATTTAGTTACATAAAAAGTTAGTGTGCATGCATTCATTAGTGAATGTAAGAATAAAATTGTACCCAAATATGTCATGCACTTTGAACATGCTCGATGGTTTATTTGGGCCAATTTGGCGCATGTAGAAACACACATTTCCAATTGGTACTATACTTTCGCTGGTTGATTTTGAGAATTATACCTCGCTAAGAGGAAATTCAATCTCAATATTATAATTCAAAGGCAAGTAGCTATATATTTATTCATATTGTTTATAGACATGCAGATGATAGCACTGAGGATGATAGAAATTTTTTGAGGGAGTATCATTTTTATTTGAGTGACAATCGGTTACACTCATCAGAGTTTGTTCAATATTGTTTTAGTATATTTTATAGAAATTTAAGAGAAAGATATGAAAGAACATCTCATATGGTCAGATAATTGTACGAGGAAGTTCAAAAATGCTAGAATGTTCTATTGGTTAAGTAGGGTTCACAAGGAACTTAATTTCCAACATATATGGAGTTTTTTTTAAGCTGGGCATGGTAAAGGAGAACATGATGGAGCTGGTGCGTGTGTCAAAAGAATTCTTGCTAGAGAACAATTAAAATTTGAGGATTCAATAAAATTTAAAGATGCACATGAGATTGTGGATTGGTGTAATAGAATATTATCTACACCTAGTTCGAGTGATTACTCTATAGTTCATCAATTCTTTTGGTTGGTGGAAGAAGAGAAAATTGTATCTAGAGTTGATTGTGAGACAATTAGTGGATCTACTAAATGGAACTCATTTAGAAGTGTGACAGCAAGCACATGGACTATTTGGACAAGGGAGCTTGCATGTTTTTGCTAGTTTTGTATCTCAGGAGATTGGGAAGCTTGCAAAAATACATAATGGGTTGAACAGTGGGAGCAAAGATTGTTGACACCTGCAGAAGCACATAATCAATATGAAAGAACTATTGAAGAAAATGATCAATTGTTTGCATCTGAAGATTATGACTATGTTTCAGACCTTGTACAAGAAGGTAATTTTAATTCAATTTATTTTATTTTATCTCACTTTATTAAGTTATTTTGTAATACTAAATTATTTATATGGATATGCACAAGTTATTAAAATCGAATTTTGTTGGCAGGACATGTGTATGTTGTTATTGCACCTGAGGGGAATGAAGAGCAAACAAAATATTGGTTGGCTCATTATGTGGAAACTAAACATAAGTTGATAACACCTCGAGAATTTGATGATGGATTTCATTATCCAACAGGTACGGTGATCCCCTTAAGACAACTCCTTAAGAAAATTTTGATAACAAGTTTTAGATCCCCTTAAGTAATATTTTAGAAAAAGTCTTTGATCCCATTAAGAAAATTTTGAGAACTATTTGATGATGGTTTTTGAACACGTTTTCCAATAGGGATCTAAGTGGGTGGTTGTTGGTGCATGCAACCCAAAAATGGTCACCTAGACTTTGGGGTCTCCATTTATTTAATTTTGTCAACATCAACTTTCTCAATCAATGATTGTCGTGATTTTCAAATCAAATTTCTTAATCAATTTATAAATTATTTCAAATGTTTCAATTTTCCCTAAGGTTTGAATGCTTCATTAATTTTATTTAATCAAAAGAAATAACCCTTTAAATAAAATAATGTTATTTAATTGAAGTTGGATTATTACTAAATAAAAAATGATGCTATTTAATTAAATCTATTTTAAATTAAATAATTTTATTTTTATTTTTTATTAATATTCATTTCTAAATTACAATCTTATTTCATTTTATTAAAAGAGATATTATCGCCTTAAATAAAATAAAAATAAATGAAATATCCTCTCAAGAATATCCTGCGGATGAAAAGGAAACAAATCATTAAAAGGGAAATAAACTAAAAAAGAATTCCAATCAAGATTTCTTCATTTTCATTATCCCACATTGCTTCCGAATTTTCCTTCAATTCCACTTTGCCTATAAAATGATTTCTCCTCTCTATTCTCATTTCAAAAAAGATCACGAATTTTTACATCAGACTTATGCTACAAATTTTCTTGAATTTTATCATTTGAGATTACACATTAGTTTGATTCTATAAGCATCTTAGTTTTAGAGCATATAGTTTAATATTACATTTTAGCTTAATCTTCATAGTAGATTAATTTGCAAAATAATTCATTTATGGCATTGCATATAGATCAATTTTCATTTCAATAAATTAGTTTTGTTTATTGCATTTTACAGTCATTTAGATTAGTTTTCATTGTTGCATTGCAAGAACATGATTCATGGAGATTGGCATTCTTGCTTCTCCTCTTTGAATCTCTCGTTCCGAGACTGTATTTGCAGGGGTAACTGGGTTAATCTGAGGGCCACAATATCAATCCCTGCTCTTCTCGGATAGAGAGTTGTGAATTGATTTGCAAGGACTCATTATTGAGTATCCTCACATGCAAGGATTCATAGAAGTATAACATATTTTTAGTTATACGCCTGGTAATTTGGCTAGAAAATATAGCAAAAAAGAATGGTCTACCCGTGATTCAAGACTATGAAACACATAAAATATTATGCATTATTCACATTTCGCAGGCAACAACATAAAACCAGAAGGTATCGTGGAAGACCTCAAAAATTGCTATGGTACATTTCATGGAAGAGCATAAATCATAGATGCATTGCAAAAAAGAGAGTGATGTAGGATGGTACAATGGAATAAGTAAATACAGTAAATATAGTTTATTTTATTTTGTCCTTTTAAATACATTTTAAATACATGTTTCATTACTGTACAAGCGGGTTGGTTTAGGCTGAAATTGATTTAAATTAGTCCTTTTATGCATCCCAGCATAATAACAAAAGGATCTAGTCCATGCAGATTCAAACTCTGCATAACATGGAATACTTGGTAAAAATAGGTAATTATCAGTTAAACTATATTTAAATACATGTTTTGATTACATATTGATATTGCTTGGACATAAATAGTTAAAATTGATTTATTGTCATTTTTTGTATCCTAAATCCATCATTGCATTGATCTCATACTTTGAAACAAAAAGGAGAGGATGCCTGGATTCAACCTACAAACATGTGTGGAATACTTTTAAATGCAGGTACTTGAGTTCTGTACATATAGATAGTTTTATATAAATTAAAAATATGTATGTTTTGATTACTCTATTGAGATACTGTACCTTTTGGATATTAGGTGGAAGACCTACTACATTCTAGCTACGAAGCCATGGAGATGTCTTGAGATGTGCATACAAATTTTGTAAACATTGTTTTGAGATGACATATATGTACACACATACTTAAGCAAAATTAAACATACTCTCTATGTACTTCTATGTATCAAATCAATATCTCTATATATCTGTTTCTAAATGTGCATGTTTTCCTACTTTAGAAACTTATGTCACGGTATAATCACTCAAATACTTACATTATTGTTAAATCAATTATATCCCAAGACATATTATGACCCCTTATCACATCCTACAGACACCCCTTAAGACCCCCTTAATACATCCCCCTTTAGGGCTAGTTAAGACCTCTTAAGACATCCCCTTAAGACGTTCTATTATGATCCTTTTAGAAATCCCCTTAAGACATCCCCTTAAAACGTTCTATTATGACCCCTTTAGACATCCCCTTAAGACCCCTTAAGACATCCCCTTAATTAACATGTTCTATTATGACCCCTTTAGACATCCCCTTAAGACGTTCTATTATGACCCCTTTAGACACCCCCTTAAGACATCATTATTTGTTTTGACAATTTATAAATTAGTGTTAGATATTATTATTTATAGTATTTATTAATGCTTTTATTCTCTAATCTTCTATGGTATTGTTTATTTCTTAAAATTTTATCCTTTCTAGTATATAAATAGATTGCTTTTGTTTGTAAATTATGATTTATCGACTGATTATTGATTGGCGTGAATTGAATAAGTTCATTGAGTAATTATCACTATTTATTGAATGTACATATCATGTATATCATGTATGAAATCACTAAATTTGCAAAGTATAAATATTAAAATGTCCTATATTAACCAATATGGCGAGATCACTAAATTTCACATTAATGTCCTATATTAATGTCTTGACTATGAACATAAAATGCATAAATGTACATGTGTAAATTAAAATTTCAAACAATAATAAAGTCCATAATCTATGTAACATATTAAGTGCATGAAACCAATATATTAAGCACATCAAATAAAGTCCAACGGAGTACATGACAAACAAGAAATATAGTCCATGAAATAAACAAATATAACACATAAAATCACATGTTTCTAGGTCATGTACTGTCTCTATAACCAAGAGACCTCTTCACACCATGCAGACTATGTGGATGACTTGAAACACTCTATATAAGAGAAAGATGAAATCAGATGTAAGACAATAAAAAATTATTTAATGACAATTTAATTTATAATCCATCATAAAATTAAATTACCATCATATCTACGTGTGGATGCTTTGGTGCACCTAAAGCAACCTCTAAATTCTCTAAATCAATCTATATAAACAAGACAAAGAAATTCGAAATTAGATGTACAACTCTACAATTAATTTTTTTTTAATTCAATTTAATTTATAATTTATCATATTTCAATTGTACTGTATTCTGAGGTTGTGCACTAGGCTCTTCTCCAGGACTTGTCTGTACATGCTCAACTACAAGATGTGTCTCATGCTATAAAGGAAAAACAATATGTAAAAATCCCATATTATGTATATATTCAATTTAAAATTTATAATTAACTTTAAATATAATTAAAAAATTAAATTGCCATTTGATCTGGAACCTGCTCTACGTGTCCTCCTGGTGGTGTAACTATGTCTGGGTCAGGGCTGAAAGTTTCACTAAAAAAATCCTACAAGATCAAAATTAAAGCATGTACAATTGAATTAGGTTAATATATATATATATATATATATATATATATATATATATATATTCAAGTTTGCACATTTTGTGTAGAAAGTTTTGTAAACAACCTGGAAATCAAGTGGCCCCATGAGTAATCGCAACATCAAATGTTTTCCCCAATGCCCATTCTTATTGTAGACAACCTAGACATATACATTGGCATTTAATGCTTATAATATTTACAAGGTACATGCATGCATTTCATATATCTAGTAAAACTCATAAAATTGTAACTATACTAATGTAAACTTTAAAACAAATCTCTATAATATGAATGTACCTCGCTTCCCATCTATGATGCTCGATAGTGAAGGAGTGCTTGACAATCCCTCAGGAGGAATCGACATGGATGCCGATTAAATCACCTAAACCAACATAAATATTTCAAACATATATGTGATTCAATTATAAATTTAAAACTCAAGTTAAATAATTTATGATTTCATATATAATTTTTAAAATTGAAATCAAAATACCCCATAAGGGTTGCCAAGTATGACCGGTGTCGATGTATGTACTCGTGGAATAGATGATTGCCCTTGCATCGTTAGTGTCATCTGTACACCAAACAATTTGATTGTTAAAATGTATTGCAAACTTTTCTTTGATATATACAACCATCAAAATTCTTATAAAATGAATGTACATCTAGATGCATATTTATACCTATGTCGTAGTGTCCTCAGGGTGATGCTATACTATGAGGAACTCTACAAATGAACTGATGCGACCAGATTAACCATCAAAATCTCCCCGTCCACCTGAACTAGGTGTGGCCTGATCAGGTCCATAGCATACTTGATGACAACTAGTACATATATGGGGGACGAGCCTCGACACTCTTGGACTGGTACTCGTACTAGCTCCATAAAAAACTCCTCCATCATCATTATCATCTCTATGCTCCCCACTCACTATCGCAGAAGCATGTTTATCAAGGTCTCATGCGAGTGTACTAAGGGAACCTAATGTTGAGACCAGAGCTTGATGATGTACAGGTGCAGGAATGGGAGGACCAAGAGCAACAACAAGGGGTTGTGCATGCATGGGGCATCAGGGATCAAACCTTACCCCTAATCTCTATTGTGGCATGCCACCACCAACACCTTGAAATGATCTGTAATCAAAATAATTGGGCTTTTGCCCCAAAACAAACTCTACATACAGTTTTCTCAAAAAATACAATGGGAACTCCCAATTAGCATGTGGGGGACTATCAAAAACCATATACCATCGATACCAAAAATGTGCACTTATCTACGGATGTATGCACCACCTCATGGATATTCTAGATTTGTTGGGTGGAATGGGTTGTCGAGTAACGGGGTCAAGAAAGTAGGGGGCTAGATGGGCTTTCATTATTTTAAGGTCTAATATTTGTTTGTATGAGAGACCATCAGAATAAAATTTTCTCATTTGTTCTCTATCTCGTTGATGCCTATTAAGATCAGAATCAATCATCCTGATGGCATCAACAACGTTTTCCATCGCAGATGTAAAATGTCTCACATGTGGATGAATCAATGCTTGACTCTGCATAGCATTAATTTGATTTTGTAAGGATGCAACTTGATCATTTATTCATGCTCTCAAGTGATCCTCGTCAAATGCGATAGGTGTTGGATGTGGCATATTAGGTGGAGGGGGAGGTGGAGGGGGAAGGAGAGGTGGAGGTGGAGGTGGAGGTGGAGGGGGGGGAGGTGGATGTGGTTGTGGCTGAGGTGGTGGATTGATGATATCATCAATGTTAAAATCATCCATTATATGCTCGATATAAATGTGCACCTGCATTAAGTCATACAAAATAGTCCATGTGCATACATATATTAAGATCATATATTTAATTGAAATAGGATGAGCAACATATATATTAAGATCATATATTTAATTGAAATGCACATATATATACATTGATTGTTCAACTCAAGAGCATGTCCATACAAAATTAAAAATTAAATGTATGTACATGCACATTTAAAATAAAAAATATGATGCATAATTTGCATGCGTACTGTAAATCATTAAACTAAACTATGTACATACATACAAATTTCAAAATTTAAGAACTATATATGCAAATTTTTAATACATGCACATACATACTAAACAATAAACTTGAAACATTCACAAAAGCTCATTTTTATGTCTAACACACACACATATATTACAATTTTTCAACAAGAGAAATCATGATCTAGTAGATAGTCATAAAATATATACTATTATATATTATTCATTATAAGTTCATAAATTCCACCAAATTCATAAATCCGTGTCACTAAAAATATCCATCTAGAACCAAAATCATTAATTCATGTCACTAAAAATATCCATTTGGAACCAAATTTATAAATTCATCACACAAAATATCCATCGTTCACCAAATTTATCAATTAATAACTATTTAAGATCATTGTTTTAATTTATAAACTATTGTGGCTCTCTACTGCATAGATCTTCATTTCTTTGTGTTTTCCTTTTCAAAATTGGGAGTTCTCCTCTCCTCTAGCCATTGTTGATGCTCATCTACGATCCCATCCATAGCTCTGACAACATCAACAAGGGTTTGCATCCTAGATGCAAACATCCTCAAAGGAGGTGCGACACATTCTTCATTTTGAATAATGTTGATTTGATCTTGGATGGTTCTAGCAGAAGCATTGATTCCAGGGCTAAAACGAAAGCATGTCTTACTGATTTCGTGGTGGAGGTGGGGGTTAGTGGATAAGTGGGAGGTGGAGGTGAAGGTGTTGAGATGGATGGCATGGAGGGATTGTGGAATGGATCCATGTGATCTTTAAGATATGAGTGAACCTACATTAGATTTGTAATTTCAAGATGTAAGATACATGTTTAGGAAATACCTTTAAACCATTCAATATAAATGGCCTTTAAATATCGGAATACAAATGATAAAATTATATGTAAGCCTCATTTATATGTCTAAGCCGTAAAATGTTACTTTTGAATGAAAATACAATTAACTATTGATATTGTATAATCTTGCGTGATCTTATTATTGTTAAATTTGGTTGGTCATAACTTTGATCACCAAATTTTAAGAACTTCTTGATCCTCTTTAAGAAATGTCATATTGGAACCCCTTAAGAAATCGAATTACAATTTAGGGTGATAGGATGGCTTAAGGGGATCTACGTCTAGTGAGGTCCTAGGAGAAAATGACATGGCTCAAGTGAATTAAATTTGGTGAAGTTTCCCAAGGCAACCAAATTTCATTAAGAGCCTTTAAAGAAAAAATGATGGCTTTAGGGTTTAGGGTTTAGACTTTAGAGTTTAGGGTTTAGGGTAATAGGATAGCTTAAGGGGATCTACATGCAGTAAGATCCTAGGAAAAAATTACATGGCATAAGGTAATGAAATTTGGTGGAGTTGCCTAAGGCAACCAAATTTCATTAAGAGCCTAAGAAAAAATGATGGCTTTAGGGTTTAGACTTTAGAGTGTAGGGTTTAGGGTAATAGGATAACTTAAGGGGATATATGTAGTAATATCCTAGGACAAAATTACATGGCATAAGGGAATGAAATGGTGATTTTCCTAAGACAAACTAAATTTCTAATTTTAAGATCATGGGTAGGGAAAAATTGTCGGTTTAGTTTAGGCTTCTAGGAATTTAGGAGTTCGGTTTAGGGTTTAGAATTTGGAATATTTAATGAACTTGCAAGTTAGGTGAAGAACATTTCTTGTGGAATAGTTGATTGCAGATCTACTCTTTGTTTCAATCGACCAACCTAGATCATGATATCTCATTCATATTATAATCTTGGGTGATTCTATTATTGTTAAATTTGGTTGCCTTTGGGCAACTTTGATCACCAAATTTTAAGAACTTCGATCTCCTTAAGAAACACTACGCATTTAGGGTGACAGATGGCTTAAGGATTTTAATGGCTCTAGTGAGGTCCTAGGAGAAATGACATGGCCTCAAGTGAATAAAATTTGGTGAAGTTTCTCTCAAGGCAAACCAAATTTTATTGCTAAGAGCCTTTAAAGAAAAAATGATGGCTTTAGGGTTTAGGCTTGACTCTTTTAGAGTTCAGTGGTTTAGGTAATAGGATAACTGCCATGTAAAGTAAGATCCTAGGACAAAATTACATGGCATAAGGAATGGATTTTCCTAAGACAACCAAAATTCACTTTAAGGTGCTAGGTAGGACAAAGTGAATGGTTTAGTGTTTAGGGTTTAGATTTTAGAGTTCAGGGTTTAGGGTTTACAAAACTTAGGGTAAATTTTTGGTGCCCCTTGGAATATTTAATGAACTTTCAAGTTAGTGAAGAACATTTTCTTGTGGAATAGTTTATTGAGATCTACTCTTGTTTCAACTGAACAACCTAGATCATGAAATCTCATTCATATTATAATCTTGCACGATCTTATTATTGTTAAATTTGGTTGCCTTGGGAAACTTCACCAAATTTTAAGAACTTCTTTGATCCCCTTAAGAAATTTTTCATATTGGGACCCCTTAAGAAATTGATTTACGATTTAGGGTGATATGATGGCTTAAGGGGATCTAGATGTCTATTGAGGTCCAAATTTAGTCATACTATAGCCTCATTGGTTCCATCTAACTCTGGGTCAAAAATGTTTACCCCTCTAATAAAAAAAAAGTATCATGTTAAAATTGAATCAATCTATACATATCACAAAAATAACAAAAATCTTAAATGTAACCCATACTCTAACCATAATAGAATGCTAAATGATCCCCACCCCTAACCATATCCTAATTGAATTGTAAACCTAATTGAAACTTAAATAAATTATAACCTTTACCTAATCTTAAATGTATTCCTATATTATATTATATTTAAATTAATTTATATTTGTATTATAATTATATTAATATTTATTATATATTCCTAATTGTAACCTAACTATTTACTACAAACCTAATTGAATCTTAAGTTTTTCCAATCCTCATTAAAACCCCAAGGCAAATTGTAACATTACCTATCCTTAATTGTAATCTTATATTATACTTTTATGATTTTAAATATTTATATTATTTAATATATTATATTATATTATCAACTTCCTATATAATAGACACCTTTACTATATTTAAATTTCATATGATATATATGTACCCAAGTGTTTCCAATTGAATTATAATTATACTTTTATGGCCTCTAGATATTCAATAGTTCCATTCTTGACATTGAACCTACATAATTTTAGGTATGTCCAATGAAAGAAACTTTACCCATAGCACTCTCACTCGCGCTCTCCTATCTTGTGGATATAATAGAATAAAGTTTTCTTCCAATGATTTAGAACCCTAATGATCATGTCTAATTGTCATAGAGAGTGATCATCCACTCTTCATAAACTTGTACAAACCAAAATGTTTTATATTATGTGTTCAAATAAGTGAAAACATTACAAAAAGCTCTACTAAATGGTGACAACAGAGGGTTTTTTAAGGCAACCAAATTTTATTTTAAGGTCCTAAGACAAAATTAAAATGCTTTAGTGTTGAGGGTTTAGATTTTACAATTGAGGGTCTAGGGTTTAGCAATCTGAGGGTGAAGTTTGTGTGGCCCTTGGCATAATTTAGAATTGCAAGTTAGTGCCAATTGGAATTGATTGTACGCGCTTGGATTTACGAATTTGCTAACTAAATTTGCAAAAAAACATCAAGATAAACTTTATGAATTTTAACTATTCTTTAACATATTGTTTTCTAATCTAATTATAATTTAACATTGAAACTAAAGTTTAATATTTATCATTTTTTCCATACAAAGCAAATAAAATTTAAAACATTTAAGCAATGCAAATGAATTTTTTTCAGCTTGAAATTACCTAGTTTTCAAAATCAAAATGATTTGTTCAATTTCAATTTAGGGTTTTAACAAAAAAATTTGTTCCAATTCAATTTAGGGTGTGTACCTTAGAATTTTTAACCTATTTTAATGTACAAAATAACTAAAAATGTAAATGATAAAACACTAAGAACACTTCAATGATTAGCCTAAAGAGTGGTAAAACAAGTAAAATAGATGAAATACAAATGTAAATTGATTATACCTTCCTTGTTGTTGAAGACTCCTTGGTTGGCCCTTGATTTAGATGAATTTGTATGCTCTTTAGATGGCTTTTGATGTTACTAGATGCAAGATTGATAATGCAAAATGACTAAATGGATGGCTAAATGGTAGAAAATGCTTGAGAATGCAAATTGGTAGCATAAGGTTACTCAAAATGAAAGTGTTGAAAATGCCCTTGAGGAGGGGGCATTTATAGAAGAATTTTAATTCTCTAGAGAATTCAATGGTTGAGATTCATCCAACAAGGTCAAGATGAAGGGCTATGGTGGATTGAGAACTCACAAGCCCTCACATCTTGACATGTGGATGGTGAAGTGGCTAAGAGGATATGAGGTGCAAGTGAGGTGGCAAAAAGGTACATGAGGTGGAGGAAGGACAAGTACCTTCCAAATACTTTGATGTGACCTTTCAATAATCACATGGAGAAGGGGAAAGCTTTGGGAGAATAAAAGTGAATTAAAAATTAACAATGATTGGAAGAATCTAGTGGATAAGACAAGGTTCCCAAAAGGTGGGAATTTGTCACATGTGACTTGATGTGACAAGTCAAAGGTTCTCGAAGATGCACGGAAAAAGGGGATTTTAGGAGGAATAAAAGTGAATTAAAAATTCACATGGGGAAGAGAGGAGCCTAGGGTGAATAAAAAGGAATTAAAAATTCCTTGGGGGATGAGGAGAGTTGACCAAGGTACTAATTAAGATTAACTAATCAGTAATTAGAAGATAATTAGAGGTTAATGAGGATTAGAAGACAACTTGCAAAAGTTGGAGGATGTGACACATCTAATCAAGGATTAGGCATGTGCACATCATAATGACGAGATTAGGAGATGGATTAGGATTAGATGAAAATGACATGTGAGGATTTAAATAAATGTAATATTTATTTAATTCATTTGATGAAAGGGGGATTAAGGAGGGTAAGGTATTTAATTATTAATTAAATACCTTAGGGATTTGGAAGAATTAAGGATATTAATTAAATAATAGTAATATTACTTAATTAACTTGGATAAGAGGTTGTTTAGATGAAAAGTGGTAAATTTGGATAAATTAAGTGTCCAAATTTGGATGTCTACATTTTTCCCCTCTTTGAGATGGTGTTACGAAGTAGCATCATTCCAAAGAATATTAAAATATATAACCCAGAAGGAGATGGTTAGATTGAGAAGGATGCCCCAGTCATCAAACGGATGACTAGGAAGAAATATGATAGAGGTGAAGATGAAGATTAGGGATAAGGATGCCCCCTCACGAGGACATGCAGGTTCAAGAGAACACAGATGTGCTCTCGAAATGGATGAGATGATGAAATGGGAGATGAGGAAGAGGATGCAAAGGGATGGATATGAAAGGATGAAAAGGCAACAGGAGGTTGGGAAGCACAAAAATGGATGTAGAGATGAAGATGATGTTGCCCCAGTCAAGGTGCAAGCCAAAAGGGGTTGAGGATGGATGGAATGTTGTCAATGAGGATATGGAAGGATACATCCCAATGAGTGGTATTGATGAGGGAAGGATACATCCTGAAACACCACTAAAGGATAGGGAAGAGTACCTCCCGATGATGATGATGAGAGTGTTGTTGACGAGGGAAGGATACATCCCAAAACAACACCAAAGGGATATGGAAGAATACATCTAGATGATGATGATGATGATGATGATGAGGATGATTGGATTGAGGTGTGTAACAAGGCTAGGGACAGGACCAAGGATGCAATTAGATGATTCAGGCTAAATGGAATGGATGGGGATTGGGTAGAGATGTGTGATGAGGATGAAGGAGGATTGGATGGGGGATTTTGATAGAATGGAGAATGAAATGCAATCCTAATGCAATTTTCCATCTTTAGAGCACTGATTTTTGCTATAGCATAAGACACCAAGTGCCAGGGTATGTGGAACTAAGGCGTATTAGTGTCTAATGCATGAAACACACACAACAGACAAGAAGGCTATCCCGACACCCCAAAGTCACAAAGACCTTGGTCGGGCCAGGTATTGAGATAACCACAAGCACAAAAGGATGCCCCAATGTAACACAAGATCTCAGGGATCTTGGTGGGTACTACGTGGGACAACCAAGAAGAGACAAAAAAGAAATAAAAAAATCAAAATATGCCCCTATGTTGACCAATCAAAACACACCATAATATGATGGATCATGGCGGCCTTGATAAGTGATGATAGGGAGATCAACTGATAAACAAAAGCCAAAAGTATCAAAAGATCGCAATCAATTTCAAATGTCCTTTTCCATAGGATCAAGGGGATAGATGGGATTGATGAGGTCTATTAGGAAGGATGCATCCTGTTGAGACTGATGGTGGATACTAAGCGAAAAGATTGATATGACATAGGATATTCAAAACTAATTGGATTTGTTGATACAATTGGATCTTGTTTGTTAAGAACCAGCTAGATAAGGGCATAGCTTGATGACACGACACAAGGGAGACAAGACATGAGACTAACACACCCTAAAGACCTAGGGGCTCAAGGACCAATCAAAGATTAGCTGTTCCTACATAAAAGTGTAGAGCCCTCGTAGTTCAATAAAAGGCTAACGACTGACCAAGATGGAGACCTTGATGGATGGTAAAGATAGGATGGACAAAAGGAGTAAAGTGGACAATGGCGATCGATGAGAGATGATAGACGATAGACGATAGAGGAGCCCCGGGGGCTGATCAAGTGATCGACCTTGCCTACGTGAAAGAACAAGGGCAATGTAGTTCGACTAACGACCAATGAAAAATGATGGATAAAGGATGATAAGATGATAGGATGAGATAACCCTAGATAAGGGGACAAAATGGTTGGATCGACATCATGGGACAAGATAGACCTGTTGGATATGATCGGAGGATGGTGACTACACAAAGCTCAGGGATGGGATAGTTATCCAAAAAGATGAATTGGGAGGATGATATGATGGGATTGATTCTACACCAAGTTTTGGGGTTTAAAGAACGTAAGGTGCTAACAATCAAATTTTTCAAGATTTGGCAATTTTTAAAAATTGTCAAATTTTACCATTTTAGGAAACCTTACGGGCGTACTTTTGAGAGTCCATTTTTTTTCCAAAAAATACCCAAAACAAAGATAGGATGAATTGCCAACTAATATCCCAAATTTGAGACATGCATTTCGAGTTATGGACAAAAATGATTTTTCAAAATGCTAGAAAAAAACACTAAATTGCGATTTTGAGGGTCAAGATGAAAGTTTGAGGCCCCGGAAATGTGGAAAAATTATGGCCTTCGAAAGTTTCAGCACAAAAATCAAAATTTTCAAAATGAAGTCTAGGTGATTGGGATGGATGATTTGATGCTAGATATGGGCTTTAATGATGTTCTAAGTGCTGGAATTAGGATTGGATTGAAGCCTATAATGATTGGAGGATGTGATGGGATGAAAAAGTGGATAGAGATATAGGGAGGGGGGATGGGAGAGAGATTTTTGGGGGGTGGGGAAAATAGGGTGCGCCACCGCACAGAGGGGTGGATACGCCCCTAGCTGGGGTGGACATGCCTCAAAATGGGGGCAGATACTCCCTGAGTTGGGGCGGACATGCCCTGGGAGGGGGCGAAGCCGCCTCGAGCTGGGGTGGAGACGCCCCGGGATGGGGGCGGACACGCCTTGAGCTGGGGCAGAGCCGCCCCGGGCTGGGGTAGACACTCCCCATGAGGGGGCGAAGCTACCCCAGCAAGGGGGCAGACATGCCCCGACAGGGGTGGAGCTACCCCGGGCGGGGCAGACACACCCCTGGTAAGGGCGGAGCTGCCCCGGCAAGGGGGTGGACACGCCCTAGCAGGGGGCAGAGCCACCCCAGGTGGGGCGGACACACCCCGGGTAGGGGCAGACATGCCCCAGCAGGGGGTGGAGTTGCCTCAGGCTAGGGCGGAGCCGACCCGGCAAGGGGGCGGAGCTGCCCCGGCAAGGGCGAACACGCCCCGACAAGGGGGCAAACATGCCCCGGGTAGGGGTGGAGCCACCCCGGCAGGGGACAAACACACCCTGGGAGCTGGGGCGGAGCCACCTCGAGCAGGGGGGCAGACACGCCTCAGGAGCTGGGGCAGACATGCCCTGGGTAGCGGTGGATGGGGGATAAGAATATAAGGATTGGGAGATGAAAGGGATGCTAGGATAGATGGATACAAAGATAAAGATGAGGAGATGGAAGGGATGCTGTGATAGATGGATAGGGAGATGAAGGGATGTTATGATAGATGTGTCTCCAAGGACTATGTCACAAAGGAACCAAATGCCCCCACTCTAGATATGTCATATATGATGAGGCATGAGGGATGGAAGACAAGTGGATGGGAAAAGGAGATAACTAAGGAATGCAACAGAGCATGGATGAAGGGAATGTATACCAAGAGGTTGCCAAAGCATGTATAGATAGGTGCCCATGTTTTGATCAAGATCACAAGAAGGATGGAGGGATGGGAGATAAATGGGATATGATGGTAGGATGCAGAAGATAGGTGGGATGGAGGGAATACATATCAGGAAGTTGCCCCCAAGTGCAGATGGGGATTTACGCATGATGCTTGTTTGCTAGGTTTTCATCATGGTACTTATCCAAGGTGCTTGTTTGCCAAGTTTTCACCATTGGATGGATTATTTCTCTTTACTATTTATATTTTTTTTGACAGTTTTTGGTTTTTTTTTTTTGACTTTTGGATTTTTGGATAGTAGGGGGATGAAAATGGATAAAGATAGGGACGTGGATAAGGGAATTTAGAAGATACATGATAAGGATATGGATGAAGGACTCAAGCATCAAGTTCTATATGAGGTATTAAGATCCCATGTTTGAAGCGACTGTTGGATGTTAGTACAACCTTATTAGGATAAATGGATTATGCAAGAGGATGAATTAGAGGTATTTGAGAGGGGAGATACATGGGATAATGGATGGGATGCTGCAAAGGGTATGAATGGAATGATGGGGGGGATATGTGATGGGGATATGTGTTCAGGACCAACATTGGCACATGTGGTGGTGGATGTGAAAAGATAAGAGGATAAATGGATGGAGAATGTGTTGATAATGGAGGAGATGGGGTGGTGAACGTTGGAACATAAGGACCTAAAACAAACTTAGGAGATGAAAGGGGTGTATGAATAGCTTTTGGATTAGCAACTTTGGATGTTCTTATAGATTTTTCATTTGATTGCATTGCATATTTTTTCTTTGGGATCCACATGGTTTTGATCTTTGCTTTGGTGGGCCTTTATGGCCTACAGATTTGATTTAGATTTAGATTTAGATTTTTCTTCTCTTCACCATGTCTTTTGGAGGGGACATGGCGAACCTTAGATTCATGTGGATGTTTGGATTTATGCAGGTTTTCTTTAACAACCAAAGTGCTTTTAGTAGCAATGGGATGGGTGTGAGGAGATGGATGATGTGGAGTGATGGAGGTAGGAGTATGGGGATGATATGTAAATGGAGGATGTGTAGGTATGTTCCTTTATTGATTCTAATTAGGATGTGTATGATGGATGACATGGATAGGTGTTGGATGGATGAAAGGATGAGATGGAGGAGGTGACCTTGGGATATATGGACCCAAAGCAGACATAGTGGGTGGAGGGACATAAGAATCCAAGATAGATGGAGGAGATGAAGGATGGGAGATGGCGGATGGATGGATGTAAGGACCCAAAATGGATGGAGCAGATAGAGGAATATGGACGATTGTTTTGAGGCGATACGATAGAGGAGGAGGGATGGCAGCATATGATTTGGTGGAGTGATGGAAAGAGCCTATATTTATTTTGGAAGAGGCTTGTTGAGGACGTCTAGAGGTTGTACCAACATCGTTAGATTGTGAGTCTTGGGAAATAGGTCCAAGACCTTGCATGCAGACTTGTTCTTTGACTTGGATGGGCTCCAAAATACCTTGCTCATGAAGGCCTAGACCTTTTCCTTGATAGTTCATTTTCTTGAGCATGCGATCCATGATAGGATTTGTGTTATTCTGAAAACATGATGCGAGTCCATTATTAGGTGGAGGATGATGGGTGATAAATACACTATGCTTTTCTTCTGTAAGGAGGCCACCATGGAAGAATGTGAGAGTACCAAGGGGATATGCAAGTGATGTAGGGATAGCAGTTTTAGGCGATGATGGGGGATCATGAGAGGGAGATGATGGGATAGCAGCATGTGGATGGGTGATATCAAGAGAGGGATTAGGGGATATGATAGGATTTGGATTTGTGGTAGTGGGATCATGCGATGGAGATGGAGATGAAGTAGTGGAATCTTGAATGACAAGGGGAGCATAGGATGGAATGGATGGGGGACTATGATCTTGAGGTGGACTAGATGGGATGGTAGGATCTTGATCTAGAGAAGGGGATATGTTGAAATGCTTTGGATTAGACTCTGGGCATGACTCATCTTGTGTGGATGGCAGGATGACAGAGTGTTGGAGAGACTCTTCAAGTTGGGGAGATGGAAGGATGGAGGATTCGATGCAGTCATCAGAATGGATTTTAGTGGATTGGATTTGGGCTTCATCAATAGGCTCGATGACTCTTGGAGTAGGAGGTGGATGTTCAATGGATTCAGGAGATGTGATGGTAAGGGATGGGGACTTAGTGAATTCAGAGGATGTGATGGTAGGAGATGGGGGCTCAACGGATTTAGAGGATGTGATGGTAGGAGATGGGGGTTCAGTGGATTCAGAGGATGTGATGGTTTCGATGGTTTGAGTGGTGCTAGGGGTGGTACCATCAATGATAGGTGTTGGGTGGAGAAGGGTATCGTCACTAGGGACCGTGGATGATGGGTTAGGATGGTATGATTCCACAATTTCAAGGTGTGGAGTGAGAGATGTCTTCTTTGTTATAAGTCCTTGAAGAACTTTTGGAGTGAAAAACTTGAATACTCTAGGCTGAGATGGCATGGTAGGAGGGGATGAAGGATTATGGATTGCTAGGGGATTGGGACTAGGGATTGGTGGACTAGGATTAGATGTGGGAATGGGATTGGATGTAGGACTAGGAATAGATAGGGAATTAATATTAGAGGAATGGTTAAGATAAGGATATTGGAATGGTGAATTAGGACATGAGGATGCAGGTGGTGGATTAGGCTGGGAAGATTGAGGTGGCGGATTGAGATAGGTTGGTTCGGGTGTTGGATTAGGATAGGAAGGTGTGAATGTTATATTAGGATAGGTTGGTGTGGATGTAGGATTAGGGTGAATAGATTGGTATGGAAGATTAGGGTAGTGGGTATATGAAGATGAAGAATTGAGATAGGAGGATGTGGGTGGTGGATTAGGATAGGAGTATTGTGATGGCAGACTAGGATAAGAGGATGATGTAGATGAATGATATGATGGATATCCCTTGTCAAAGGTACCATAAGAAACATGATTAGGCATGGATGAAGACATAATAGGATGACTCGAAGGGGTGATTGGATTTTGGAAAGCGAGTGGAGAAAGCTTACTAGCAATGATAGTGTCAAGGGGATCTATGTCACATTCTTCTTGATCGACAAGACTTTCGTTATCGTTGTCAACGTAATTAGGGTTTCCCTTGACCACTATTGATGGAGGATAAGGATTCATGATGGTGAAAGGATAAAGAGGATGGATAAAATATTTTGGATGGGAACGGATTAAAGCTCAAGTCAGGATTTAGGTCAAGCTCAAATTAGGATGATTGGATGATGTGATGGGATTGATTCTGACGATCGACACTGAATCTGCTTGAAGATAGAAGTAGATTGATTGGGTCGAAGGTGATGTGATGTGATTGGATTGGATTAGATTGGATTGGGTTGGATTAGATAAGGTTGGATAGGATTGGATTGGATTGGATTGGATTGGATTGGATAAGGATGATTGATGATTGATAAGATCAACTGATCGATCGAATAGGATGATGAAAGGGATTGGAAATCCCATTCAGAGGTTATCTTAGATGACTTATGATACTGATTGATTGGATAAAAGGATAAATGAATGATTACAGCACCGAATCCACTTTGAGATTGAAAATGGATTGATTGGGCCGATGATAATGATTATCTTAGGATAGATGATAATCCTAAGTGGATGTTGATGATGACGATCAGATTAGACACTTAGGTCAATTTGGATAATGATGATTTGATTGGAGAAATGGATGAAGAAATACTTAAAATGAGCAAACGATTGATCAGGACGGATGAACGACTACTTGGAATGAGTAAATGACTGCTCACAACAGATGAATGTTTCTTAGAATGAGAACATGAAGGTTTGGAAGAGATGAAAGATTTCTCAGAACGAGTAAATGATTGATCAAGATTGTTGAATGAGAGTTTGAAATGATGAAAGGAGGTTTGAAATGGATGAACGTTTACTCGGAACGAGTAAACAGATGATTAGAATGATAGAACAAGAGTTCAGAATGATGAAAGGATATGTGAAATGGATGAATGTTTACTCGAAACGAGCAAACGAATGATCAGAATCACCAAACCAGAGTTTGAGATGATAGATGAAGGTTCAAAATATATAAGTGTTTACTCGGAATGGGGAAACAGATGATCGAAAAGGGAGAATAACTATTCAGAATGGATGAATGAAAGGTTGAAATGACTAAAGCTCAGATTAGGGTTTTGGTTAAGCTCAGATTGGGATTAGATTGAAGCTTAGATTAGGATTGGGTTGAAGATGAGAATGATTGGAGGATGTGATAGGATTGATTCTGATAATTGGATTTGATTATCAAAGGATGATTACGACACTGAATCTACTTCGAGATGGAAGTAGATTGATCGAGTTGAGGGTGATTGGATAGAGATGCGATTGGAATGGATGAATGATCAAGCACTCGAAACTAATGATTGCTTAGAATGGATGAATGATTGAAAACTCAAAATGAGTAAACGATTGATTGAAAAGGATGAAAAACTCTCAGAATGAGGAGATGAATGCTTGGAATGGATGAAAGAGTACTCGAAATGAGTAAATAGAGGATTTGAAAGGGATGAAAGACTACTTGGTCAAATAGATATTTGGAATGATAAGATGGAGGTTTTTGGAGTGGTAAAAATGGAGGTTTTGGGAGACTTAGAGTGATGAAACGGAGGCTTGGGATGATGATATAATGGTTGGGAATGGTTAAATGATGGTTTAGAGGCTAAACGGATCTAAATGGGGTGATTTCAGGTGTTTAGGAGGGCAAATTCGCCCCTCTGTAATAAATCAGGGGCGTAATTGCCTCACTACAGTAAATTAAGGGCGTAATCACCTCACTGCGGTAAATCAGGGGCATAATCACCTCACTGCAGTAAATCAGGGGCGTAATCGCCTCACTATGGTAAATCAGGGGTGTAATCACTTCACTATGGTGAATTAGGGGCGTAATTGCCTCACTGCGGTAAATCAGGGGCGTAATCGGCTCACTGCGGAATATCCTAGACTTGGTTTGATGAAAATGACTATGGCAAGGACTTTAAAATGACAATGATAAGGATAATTTTTCAAAAATTTTATTGGTTTCTTACAAGAAAAGACTCTCAAATAAACACAATCCTATGATTAGTTTTAAAGGTATGGCCAAAGAGGTTTTAATCTAGGATGCACAAGGTGTCTAGGGAGTCCTCGATATACTCTCGGTACATGAGGCACAACCATGAACACCAGCCCGTCACAAGTGTGAGTCAGGAACCCCAGCAAGATACTAAAGGGCTCAAACCAACTCTTCACATCTATCTAGGTATCACCCTAGCTTCGACACTCTGCCAATTACTATGTGACTGGATTGGGGTACAACTTTCACTCTCCCCCCTTTATATACCCCGCCGGTATGCGTGGTTGGAATCGTCCCTTAGGGTGATGAAATCCCCAAGCAGGTCCCACTATAAAGAAAGCACTAACCATCTCCAACTACTCCCCAGGCTCACACAAAGTGCAAGGGGAAAGCGAAAACAAGCTAATGCTCCCTTTGGGTAACACAAAAAGACAAGCACAGCAAGCAATGAATATTACTCCCTCTAATTAAACTATGTTCTTAGATTAACACAAACAACAATGATAGTTTAAAAAGTTTGAGTGAACGGATAGCCTTGCAAGCAAATGTTAGACATTTTATCTCGCTTTCTTCATCAACTTCACAAGAATATGCTGCAAAAAGTTAGCAAAAAAACACCTGTATCCTTGCAAGAACAGTGTTAGAAAGAAAATAGCAAAAAATCAAAGCCAAAATAACAATTTTACCTTTCAAAATGCATTGTTTTTTGGTGACCAGGGGGTGCAGTCGCCCTTCTGCAGCAAATCAGGGGCATAATCGCCTCACTACGAAAAATTAGGGGCATAATCGCCCCACTGCAGAAAATCAGGGGCGTAGTCGCCCCACTACAGAAAAGTGTTAGCACAAATTTCAGCCCAGGGGGGGCGTAGTCGCCTCGCTGCAAAAAAGGTTTTAGCCAAAAATAATTTTCAGCCTAGGGGGCGTAGTCGCCTCACTGCAGAAAAGGTGTTAGCCAAAAATAATTTTTAGCCTAGGGGGCGTAGTCGCCTCACTGCAGAAAAAGTGTTATCCAAAAATAATTTTCAGCCTCGTAGCCTAGGGGGCGTAGTCGCCTCACTGCAGAAAAAGTGTTAGCCAAAAATTTTCAGCCCAGGGGGCGTAGTCGCCTCACTACAGAAAAAGTGTTAGCCAAAAATAATTTTCAGCCTAGGGGGCGTAGTTGCCTCACTGCAGAAAAGTGTTAGCCAAAAATAATTTTCAGCCCAGAGGGCATAGTCGCCTCACTGCAGAAAAAGTGTTAGCCAAAAATAATTTTCAGCCCAGAGGGCATAGTCGCCTCACTACAGAAAAGTGTTAGCCAAAAATAATTTTTAGCCTAGGGAGGGCGTAGTCACCTCACTGTAGAAAAAGTGTTAGCCAAAAATAATTTTCAGCCTAGGGGGCATAGTCACCTCACTACAGAAAAGTGAGCCAAAAATAATTTTTAGCCCAGGGAGGGCATAGTCGCCTCACTACAGAAAATCAGGGGTGTAGTCGCCCCACTGTGGAAAATCAGGGGCGTAGTCACCCCATTGCAGAAAAATTAGGGGCGTAGTCACCCCACTGCGACGTATTCCTGGAAAAATCTCAACAACATCAAACATGAAATATAGGAACCCATTTGTGGGTCCAACCGGGCGTGCCAGAAATGTGTACCTTAGAATTTTTAACCTATTTTAATGTACAAAATAACTAAAAATGCAAATGATAAAATACTAAGAACACTTCAATGATTAGCCTAAAGAGTGGTAAAACAAGGAAAATAGATGAAATACAAATATAAATTGATTATACCTTCCTTGCTGTTGAAGACTCCTTGGTTGGCCCTTGATTTAGATGAATTTGTATGCTCTTTAGATGGCTTTTGATGTTACTAGATGCAAGATTGATAATGCAAAATGACTAAATGGATGGCTAAATGGTAGCAAATGCTTGAGAATGCAAATTAGCAGCATAAGGTTGCTCAAAATGAAAGTGTTGAAAATGCCCTTGAGGAGGGGGCATTTATAGAAGAATTTGAATTCTCTAGAGAATTCAACAGTTGAGATTCGTCCAACAAGGTCAAGATGAAGGGCTATGGTGGGTTGAGAACTCACAAACCCTCACATCTTGACATGTGGATGGTGAAGTGGCTAAGAGGAGATGAGGTGCAAGTGAGGTGGCCAAAAGGTACATGAGGTGGAGGAAGGACAAGTACCTTCCAAGTACTTTGATGTGACCTTTCAATGATCACATGGGGAAGGGGAAAGCTTTGGGAGAATAAAAGTGAATTAAAAATTCACAATGATTGAAAGAATCTAGTGGATAAGACAAGGTTCCCAAAAGGTAGGAATTTGTCACATGTGACTTGATGTGACAAGTCAAAGGTTCTAGAAGATGCATGGGAAAAGGGGATTCTAGGAGGAATAAAAGTGAATTAAAAATTCGCATGGAGAAGAGAGGAGCCTAGGGTGAATAAAAAGGAATTAAAAATTCCTTGGGGGATGAGGAGAGTTGACCAAGGTACTAATTAAGATTAACTAATCAGTAATTAGAAGTTAATTAGAGGTTAATGAGGATTAAAAGACAACTTGCAAAAGTTGGAGGATGTGACACATCCTAATTAAGGATTAGGCATGTGCACATCCTTAATGAAGAGATTAGGAGATGGATTAGGATTAGATGAAAATGACATGTGAGGATTTAAATAAATGTAATATTTATTTAATTCATTTGATGAAAGGGGGATTAAGGAGGGTAAGGTATTTAATTATTAATTAAATACCTTAGGGATTTGGAAGAATTAAGGATATTAATTAAATAATAGTAATATTACTTAATTAACTTGGATAAGAGGTTGTTTAGATGAAAAGTGGTAAATTTGGATAAATGAAGTGTCCAAATTTGGATGTCTACATAGGGTTTCAATTTCTAAGCAATTAGGGTTTTTAATGCAATTTTTTCGTTTCAATTCAAACTAGAGTTTTCAAATTCATTTTTTGTTTGATTTGAATTCAGGGTTTCAAAAAGCTTGATTAGGGTTTCTAAATGCAATTTTTTTATTTCATTTTGATTTCTAGGGTTTTGAAATGCAATTTTTTTTGTTTTGTTTCAATTAGGGTTTTCAAATTTTTTTTTTGTTTAATCAAACAATTTAGGTTTCAAAAGTTAAATTTTGTTTGTAAAACACAATTCAAGGTTCATTTTTTCATTTTTATTAAAAAACCTTCAGGTTTCATTGCATTTTTTTGTCTATTTTTACAATTATTCATTTCTACTATAACAGTTAAAAAAATGCTCAAAATGTGAAATAAAAAAATAAAAAAATGCTAAATTCACTTATTTTCTTCACAATTTCAATTAAAAATAGAAAAATGCAAAAAAATTAGGACGTAGCGGGGTACCTGTAGCTGATTGTGGGGGTCACTGTCGCCAGTACTCAGGATCCCATCCACTGTCCAGTGAACTCTATTTATTTTTAAAAAATAAATAGAAATATAAAATAGGATCCCGATTTATAAAACACAGGATCCCGATTTGTATAAATCAGAATCCCATTTCATAGTAATCAGGATCCCATTTCATGGCAATCAGGATCTCGTGCCTTTGCCATTGGTTCAGGATCCTATGGGAAATAGGATCCTAATTTTTAAAAAGCGGGATCTCGTTCCATGTCAGGCTCGGGATCTCGAAGCTGAATAGGATCCTAATTTATTAAAATCAGGATCCCGTTTTCTAAAACTGATTTCAATTTTTTGGTTAAGGAAAAAAATTCCACGTTTCATTTTATACCTCTGAATGCCTATCAGTATATCCCCTTCTATTCATGGCATGATCTACACCAGAAAAAGTCATTCATTTTCAGCGAGTTGCACAAATATCTTCTTCAGGAGTCAGACTCCTTCGGCTTCATTCAGCTCAAATGACAGTTATATCTCAGACTTCGGGCTAGAGGTTTTCCAAAAAAGTTTTTACTCAGCTGCTTCAACATGGTCTCTCGGTCTCATCGGTCAGAGCTCCTCAACAAACTGCAAGGTCAATCCTTTAAGAGGAAAGGGACCCCCTTGGTTTTTAAGTTGGATTATTGTGCTTCCACCAAAGCTTTAAACCTTGGGGCCACCCTAAACCCTAAACTTCATCGGCTCTGCCAGCAAGTTCCTGCTCTGCAACATATTCCACCTCTGAGAGTCTGTTGGCACAATCCAAGAAAATTGGGTTCTTTTTTTATTAGTAGCAGATTCTATACTTAATTGTTTATTGTACTTCACAAATCCCAAGGTGCTCATTTTGCCTCAATACGTGTGCAAACCTCTAGGTTAAGTGCGCTCAGGTGAGAGTACACTGGGATGGGTGACCTCCAGGAAAGTCCCGGTGGGCCAATTATAGAAAGAAGTGTAGAGTCTGCTCTTTCTATAATTGTGTTAAGTAGAGACAATTTTTCATCTTTTGGAAACTTCCATATTTTTGTCACTCCTTTTTGGCATTCTTTTTCGCCACTGGAGATTTTTTGGAATGTTTCCTCTTCTGCTTCTACTCCTTTTGGAATGTTTCCTCTTCTTCTTCCACTCTTGGCTTGACATGTTTCCTTTTTGCCACAAGAGTCTCTCTCTATTTATTCTTGCTACCCACTCCTTCTCATACATTGTAAATCCAACTGATGGGGGGTAGTGCCCCAAAACATGTTTTGGATGATTTTATTGTATGTTTTTTGAATGAATAAATCCTATGTTTTTTCATTCTTGTGGGTAATATTTCTATTTAAATCTATTTTTGTTTATTTGTTTCTTTGTTTCTCATCCTTAGAGCTGCAAGTGATCTTATAAAACATTTTAACTCCTAAATCTTTGTTTTACTCACAATGGCCTCTGAGGATGAGATTGTGCGATGTTCTCTTCTTGATAGCTCTCATTCTTCTCCTGTCACAGGTTTGGTTCACGATCACAATTTAGGTTCTGTTTGCAATTCTACTGGTCACTCTGAACCTCTTGAACAGTTTTCATTTGGTGATTCTACCTTCTATCAAAAGTGACACCGAGTTGAGCTTCAGGGTCATGAGATTGTTGCATGTGTTTCTCCAACGCCTTATTTTTCTTGAGCTTCCTCGGCTCCTGGTAGTTCTTCCCCAGCTTCTGGTGATTCTCCTCATGCTTCCTTCAGTAGTTTGGATCAACTTGCATCTTCTCTGCATAAAGAATTCAGCAATTCGCTCGGCTGTCATCAACGATCTCTTGAAGATTTTTCTAAAAGATGTGAAATCTTTTTTTTTCCTTTACGAAATCTATTGATGATTTTGATAAGTTTTCCAGTGTGGATTCTAATCAGTTTGCTACTCTTGATGATAAGTTTGCTACTCTTGATGCCAAGCTTGATTATCTTCTATCTCATCCCGATCTAGTTCCTGCCTCTCCGGCTCGTGATGTTGCTATTGAAGCACCTTCCTCTTCTATTCCTTCTACTTCTAAAAATCCTCCTTCTGCTTCTACCCCCCCTAAGAAATACCCAAATCAAATTCAAACCCTTGTCAATAAAGCTTTCTCTGACTTTAAGAACCTCTGTGTCAATCATGAACACTCAAACGATCATCTGGAACGTCTCAAGAAAGATCTGGCTTCTGGAACCCTTCCTAAAAATCTGCAGGTCAAACCTCCTCGTCTTTCCCTTAACGATTCTGAAGCAGCTTCGCTTCTTGAATCTAAGTTGACTACTATTCAACTCAATGCTAACAAAGCATTTCTTTCTGCTTACATCGATGTTGTTTCAAAATCCACCTCCAATCATGATGCTAAATTAAAGCTTTGTTCAGAGGATTTTGACTCCATTCGTATGGGTACCTGTTTTGCTCTTCGGCACCTCCCATTTTTTGGGACCTTTATTTTCTCTACTGAAGATTGGTACAAGGAAGGTCTAAATGATTTTCACGAAAAGTGCAATCAATTCTTGATCGATCGTGCTTTAAAGAAAGTTGCAAAAGCTCATGCCAACGCTTCTAATGATGCCTCTCGTGACGCTGCTATGGCTGAAGCTAATCAGTTGCCTCCTGATCCCATAATTCCTCAGCTTGTCAATGAGAAGGTCAATCAGAAGATGAGTGCTCTTACTCAAAAGATTGACTCTCTTCTGAATATTGGTTCTGTTCTAGTAAATTCTAAAAAGAATAAGAAACTTGTTTAGAAAAACTCTTCTACTAATGCCAACAGTACTATTCCAAAAAATGGGGGTCCGACAACTGGAGTGAACTCCACCTTGGTTGCCTCTAGTCCATCACCCTTGGGTGCAAATTCAAACTTTCTAGGGAAGAAGAATGCACCATCTGCCGGACTGTGAGGCTTATCCAAAGGCAAACGCATCACAGATCCTCCTCTGAACACGTCAATCCTGGGTTGACCTCCTCATGCGCAGACCAATCCTCATGGTTGAGGTCGAGATCATGGTCGAGGCCGCGGCACCGCCTAAATTTTTGGGGTCCTCCTATTGACCCGACATTCATGGCTTCCTACTTCTTCTTTCGGAAAACCATTGCAGAGGTGGATAACCGAATCTCCAACATTGTTGTCCATAATTTTTCCTCCAGGTGACTCTCCTAAGATGAATGGAAGCTTCTCGGTCTTGGCATCAAATTCATTCCTCATCCTCCCCCAATGCCTGTCTCTCATATTCTCCAAGAGTTCAGATCTTTTTCCAGACTCTTCAAGATTCGTGCCTTCTTCGGTTCTGACTCTGTAGCCCCTGCTCTTGTCTCTCCATTTGACAGATCTTGCTTCCCTCCTCAGTTCAGACAGTGGAACCCGCATTGGAATCCTCCTCATCGCTACTATGAGCTTGAAGACATTCTTCATCAGGGTGAAGTTATTCTTCAGAAATAGCTTAGTTCTGTTTCTTTCTTTTCCCATCCATTGCTGAGTTCTAGGCTTCTTAGAAGTCTCAAAGATTTGAAGCTTGATAAATCTATAATTATCAAGCCTACAGATAAAAATCTCGGTCTGGTAATTTTGGACTCCTCTTGGTATCTTTCTGAAGGACTTCGACAACTTTTGGATGCATTAGTCTATGAATTTGTTTCTTTTGTTCCTTGGGAACTCCTGTGG
Source organism: Sequoia sempervirens (assembly GCA_007258455.2). Taxonomy (NCBI): domain Eukaryota; kingdom Viridiplantae; phylum Streptophyta; class Pinopsida; order Cupressales; family Cupressaceae; genus Sequoia; species Sequoia sempervirens. Next base: position 29,620 of record VDFB02370615.1, on the reverse strand, counting down.
AGCAAGCTCTCTACCATTATTTGTAACTACAAATTCTTTTTGGATCCAGTTTCTGCTTTCCTTAAAAAATATCCTCCTTCCTTTACTAGGCCTTGTGCATTTTATCTTCTTCTGAAGATTCACAAGCCAGCCTTGGTTGGTCATCCTATCTGTATCTATTCTGGATACCTTCTGGAGCCTGCCTCTCATTTCCTACATTTTCTCCTATTTCCTATCCTTTTGGAACAGAAAACTCACCTCTCTGATTCTCGAGCCCTTCTCTGGGAACTTGGAGCTCTTCATCTTCTAGTTGACTGCATCTTGTTTTCTTTCGATGTTGAGTCCCTCTATCCAGCATCCCCACTCCTGCTAGTATTGCTACTCTCAGAGATATGGTTTCTGACTTCTTCAAGGCTCATCGTCTGGATTCTAGGTTGATTGATCTGATCATAAGCTTGGTGACTCTGGTTCTTACGAACCACTTCCTGGAGTTCGATGGCATCACATATAAACAAATAAGGGGTACTGCCATGGGGAGCAACTTCGTTATTGTATATGCCTGCCTTTTTCTCTGTCACTTGGAGAATCAATTGTTTGCTAGCTTTGATTGTTCTGATCTCTTTTTCTTTTGGCATTACATTGATGATGCTATTGGTGTTTGGACTGGGTCGATTGAGACTCTCTCTCTCTCTTTCCAACACTACCAGAGTTTCTATCTAGAGATAAAGATCACAACTTGTGTTTCTTCTTCCTCTGTGGATATTCTGGACATCACCTTCTTCAAAGGTGTATGTTTTGCTTCTTCTGACATTTTGGATAGTCATTGCTTTTAGAAACCTCTAAATGCCTATCAATATATCCCCTTCTGTTCATGGCATCCTCTACACCAGAAAAAGTCATTCATTGTCAGTGAGTTGTGCAGATACCTTCTTTGGGAGTCAGACTCCTTTGACTTCATTCAACTCAAACGACAGGTCTATCTCAGACTTCGAGCTAGAGGTTTTCCAAAAACAATTTTACTCAGCTGCTTCAACATGGTCTCTCGGTCTCATCGGTCAGAGCTCCTCAACAAACTGCAAGGTCAATCCTTTAAGAGGAAAGGGACCCCCTTGGTTTTTAAGCTGGATTATTGTGCTTCCACCAAAACTTTAAACCTTGGGGCCACCCTAAACCCTAAACTTCATCGGCTCTTCTAGCAAGTTCCTGCTCTGCAACATATTCCACCTCTGAGAGTCTATTGGCACAATCCAAGAAAATTGGGTTCTTTTTTTATTAGAAGCAGATTCTATACTTAATTGTTTATTGTACTTCACAAATCCCAAGGTGCTCATTTGGCCTTGATACATGTGCAAACCTCCAGGTTAAGCGTGCTCAGGTGAGAGTACACTGGGATGGGTGACCTCCCAGAAAGTCTCGGTGGGGGCCCGGTGGGCCAATTATAGAAAGAAGCATAGAGTCTGATCTTTCTATAATTGTGTTAAGTAGAGACAAGTTTTCATCTTTTGGAAACTTCCATATTTTTGTCACTCCTTTTTGGCATGCTTTTTTGCCATTGGATATTTTTTGGAATGCTTCCTCTTCTGCTTCTACTCCTTTTGGAATGTTTCCTCTTCTTCTTCCACTCTTGGCTCGGCATGTTTCCTTTTCACCACAAGAGTCTATCTCTATTTATTCTTGCTACCTTCTCTTTCTCATACATTGTAAATCCAACTGATGAGGGGTAGTGCCCCGAAACATGTTTTGGATGATTTTATTGTATGTTTTTTGAATGAATAAATCCTATGTTTTTTCATTCTTGTGGGTAATATTTATGTATATCTATTTCTATTTATATGTTTCTTTGTTTCTCATCCTTAGAATTGCAAGTGATCTTATACAAAAATTTAACTCCTAAATTTTTTTTAACTCCTAATTTTTTTTTAACTCCTAAAACATAATTTTTTTTAACTCCTAAAACATACAATAAAGCCGATTTCAATTGATGGAAAAAACATCTAATGCATGTACTGTAAAGTTGCAAGGTGGTGTAATTTTCATTTTGTTCATTGTGAGACCAAACCAATAGTTCCAACACATCCGAATAGGTAGCTTTATGCTAGGAAAGGTCCTATTTTTCACCCAAACATGTTAGAACAATTCAAACTACATTACATTGATGATATCTCTTAAGAGACCAAAGTGCAAAAGGGAAAAAAATAAAAAAATTGATGAGTTGTTACTCAAAAATTGTGGCATTTAGAAACATTTCATTTGAAGTTACAAGATCATATTGGTCCCTTCTACAAAAAATTCTCTCATTTTTTCATATCTCCAAGTCGTTTTCATGTTGTAACGAGTTTTTAATTGATGAAAAAAATGGCAAATACATGCAATGTAAAGCTGCAAGGTGGTATATAATTTTCATTTTGTTCATCGTGTGACCAAATTGATAGTTTTAAAACATTTGGATGGGTAGGTTTATGCTAGAAAAGGTCTTGTTTACACCCAAACATGCCAGAACAATCTGAGCTACATTGCACCAATAATATCTCTTAAGAGACCAAAGTGCAAAAGGGCGGCAAACTTTGACAAGCTGCTAATCAGAAATTGTGGCACTTAGAAACATTTTCTAAAGGCACAAGATCATATTGGTTCCATATACAACAACCTCTCTTAGTTTTTCATATCTCCAAGACGTTTTCCCATAACACTGAAGAGTTTTTAGTTGATGGAAAAAGCATCAAATGGATGCAATGTAAAGTTGTAAGGTGGTGTATTTTTTTTTATGTTCATTGTGTGACCAAATTTACAGTTCCAACATGCCTGAATGGGTAGGTTTATGCTAGGAAAGGTCCTATTTCATACTTAAGCATGCCAGAAAGTTTTGGGTTGCATTGCATTAACAATATCTCTTAAGAGACCAAAGTGTGAAAGGGAAAAAATTTGACAATTTGTTACTCAAAAACTGTGGCACTTATAAACATTTTGTCTAAAGTTATAGGATCATATTGGGTCTATTTACAATAACCTCTCTCAGATTTTTGTATCTCCAAGACATTTGGTCATGGTGAATTTTTTTTTGTTGTCCCAAAAACCATCAGATGCATGTAGTGTAAAGTTGCAAGGTAGGATAAAAAAAAAATATTCTTCATGGGGCCAAATTGTTAGTTCCAACATGTGCAGGTGAGCACATCTATACTAGACATGGTCACCTCCCTTCATTATAAAAGGGTCATAGTCTTTCCTATTCGAAGGGTCACAACTTTTCACCTTTGAAGAGTCACAACCTAAATCATATCATCACTATTCATGAGAACCTTTATTAATTTATTTGCAACATTTCCTATGGTTCTATTCTTAATTGAATTCTTTAATGATGTTATGTCCATGTATTTCTCAAATGATATGCTCCCCCTTTTATCTCACAAGTTTGAGGGAATCAAACCTTTTCAATAGTTACAACTCTTCATTATTGCATTTTGATATTAACAGTAATTCAATTATGGATAAGTTAATTTGTTAGTTCTTATCAACCTAGAAAGCATTTCAACAAACAATGATTTTAATATTTTCATAATTTCTATGCATAAGCTTATCATAAATACACATAGAGTAATCTTGTTGAAGATACATTTGGCCATGAAGCAAACACATAGATATACATAATACATGAAGTATGAGGCATACACGTGAATACACATAATACGTGAAGTATACACAAGAAGCGTGAAGGATACAATGAATACACATAATGCATGAAGTATACACAAGAAGAATGAAGCATACATGTGAACACATGAGTACACATAAAGCATGAAGCATACACATGAATACATGTAATACATGAAGTATACACAAGAAGAATGAAGCATACATGTGAACACATTATGTATACACAAGAAGCATGAAGAATACACGTGAATACACGTAATATGTGAAGTATACACAGGAAGCATGAAGCATACGTGCGTGAAAAAGAGCTTACCATGGGAATGAGTTAGGTTTCCTGAACCCTGTAAGGAACCAACAAAGGTTTTTAAACCTAATAAAAGCATTGAAGTAAACTTGGCTTTCACTTAAATTTATTTCTTCCATCAACGTGTGCTAGGGTTATGAGAACTACCTTAGGAACCGACATCGTTTTGAAACTTCACCGAAGGCCAATTGAAAACCATCTTAAGTTAAAATTTTAGTTGGTTGGGTGGAAAAGGGGTTGTAACAACTCAATCACTGCCCAACATTATTTCAAAAACCAAGTTTAAAAGTGACAACTTTGGAAAGGTTAAATTTGTTTACTTGGGTGGACACGATTTTAGAAGGGTGTGACCAAAATTGTGGTAACAATTAGAAAGGAAATTAGGAGAGAGAGAGGAGCATCTACTTGGATTGCTAATAGAATAATCCTTCTTTGTTGAGCCATGCTTTGAATTCTTTTCTTGATCTTTCAACCTCTTTATGTCCATTCCCCTCAATAGTTACTTCTTTTCTCTTGTCAAAACCTCTTTATTTATAGTTTCATGTTTTTATTTTTATATTATTATTGATTTAATTTTTAAAATATTATTGAAAAAACAACTATAAAAATAATTATCTAATAGCATTTTTAGAAGTGAATTGAAGCAAAGGAGAACTTTATCACCCTCTTTTGTATCCCATTTGATAGAAATTAAAATTAAATTAAGAATATTTCATGTGTAAATTTTTAGTTAACATTTAAATTAAATTACTTTAATTAATGTCTTTTATGTAAATTTCCAAATTAGCCCTAGTTAGGAAAATTAAGTAAATCATGGAAATTGATTGATCTAGTTAATCCAAATTGACAAAATAAAATATATTTAGTAATTTATGAAATTTAATAATCCAATTATCAAATAAATCAAATAATTAATTTTTAATTTGGATAATTCAATTTTTATTTATTTTTCCACAAGAAAATTAATTAAATTATTTTTAATTACTTTAATTTTTTTTTAAAAAATTTTGTTATTTATTTATTGTATCTTATTTAAAAATATACACCTTAGTTAATAACTTATTATTTAATTATTATTTAGAGTCTACCCTTAAAAATTAAATATTGCATATCCATAAATTATAATTATTTTTCAAACTTAATAAAAAGGATTTCAAATGTACTAAGGAGGTTATAGGAGAAACCTCATCAACATATAAATTGGTTTAGGATAGAAGGAAAGGTAAACCCTCTATGAGGCCCCAAAAAGGGGAACACACAAGAAGAGGAGTGCCTAATTAAGGAATCCAATTGCCAAGTGGAAGTTGTAACACAAACTAGGGGAGGCATACTAAGGCTTGGGTTTCATGGAGGGGGGCTTCCTAAAAATATCAATGGATGGTATTGAGATTTTTATGAATATTTTAAATTTGGTGGTCTCATGAATTTAGTAGTGTGATTCAACTTAAAATTTTAAGCTCCAAGATTTAGGGAAGTTGTTGGTCTCATGAATTTTAGTTTTAATACAAAGATAAAAATAAATAACTAAAGATCATTTTCCCTTAAAAATTTTCCTAATGAAAATATAAAATTTCAAATGATTGACAAGTGGTAGAAAAAATTCATAAGTTGGTGGATAAATTTATATCACCACCCCAGTTTCACTCGTTCAAATATGCAATTGTAAAAGGTAGGGTTTGCACTTGTAAAAGGTACCCAGACTACTATTTTCTTCATGGATCCCCTGCTCCTAAAAAATAGATCATGAAGACCCCAATGGGGCCCCATCCTAACATCACCTAATTAAAGGGGGTGGGAAGTAAAGGAGGAGGAGAAAATGGAAAATCAAGAGAAGTTGTGATAGGATCTATAGGCAACATGAGTAGAGAAATGAATGCCTCCCCATCAATAGCTGAAAAATCAAAAGCCTCTAAAGAAAAATCGTTCAAGTTGGCTACATCCACTATAAGGTATTCACGTAGATAATTATTTCACTATGAGGAAGATCTCAAGACCTTAAGGTGTAAGCAATATGACACCAAATATTTCATGGAAAAGTACCACCTACAACAGAAGGAGATGCCTTTGTAATCTAGACTTTGACTCTAAGAATGTTCATCCACTTGGAAAATAATGTCTACAAAAAGGGACTTAGATAAATCCCATTCCACAAGGATATGAGAATAGATTTTATGAGATTTAATAGTATTTGCTTGATCCACCTTGATAAAATATCCCACAAAGTTTATAATTACTTCATAGTAGGAGTTGTAACAAAAGTGAAGAGGTAGATTAGCGAGGTGAATCCATACTAACTAATTAATGAAGGATTCAATGTGAAGATTGCAAGAGGAAACCCATGGCTTCAACAAGAGGGTGTGTTGGCCTCAAAATAATTAATAATCATCTAACACTACATTTGATATGATATCACACTAAAAATGACCATAAATAATCCCTAGGCATAAAGATAAATTTTGATTTTCCATTCATAATGGACTGCCACTACTCATAAGTATACAGATATAGATCACAAAGACAAGGCCATAGTCTATTGAATCTACAAATTAGTCCCTTTTGAGCAAAATACTCCTCATTATTTAAAACATCTTTCCTCAAAACCATTACAAGGGGAGATGTTACTATAGAGCATCTCTAGGCATAATTAATTTCATGTAATTTAATTTGTGATTATATTAATCTCAATGGTCAATTCTTCTTTCACTTATTATTTTTATTAATCATTGTAACAAAAGAAGCATTATTCACATAAAATTTTAAGGCTAATTAAAAACTAAAATAATCTTATAAATAATGGATTTACAATGAGTTGGGATTAAAAATAACAAATTTTAAATTAATTATAAAAATTATTTGAATTTAAATGTAATATTTAGTTAAATTTTAGAGATTGAAATTTAATGATGTTCAATGTGCTAAGAATTGATTCATCACTTTAATGTTACATTTTTAGGTCTTGTTTAGATTATTGTAATTGAATCTTACAAACTAACTATATTTTTCTCTAGTTTAAATCTATGTATGTAAACCTAATATTTGCATCTATGGAGCTAAATTAGCATGCAAATATAAAATATACCTATATGGATAAACCAATAGAAAATTAATAGCTCAAAATTACTTACCTCAATGTCCTACTATTTGAATTTAATTAAAGAATCAAAGGTGTTTACAAGCACATTTAGGTGGTTTGTTGAATCATGAAGGTGATGTTCTCCTTATCAAACCCTTGGTTAGACTAATTCAACGACATTGAAACAAGGATCAAGGACAATAAGTGTGTGATGGACCTAGAACTATGTGTGTTGATGTAAAACCCTTGTAATGCTACTATGTTCTCTCATAATTGTTCCTCAATGATTCCTAGTATGTCAATGGTTTCAAATTTTTTAGATAATCTCGAAATAAATATTCAAATGAACGACATTAAATACAATAAAATAACACACAAAATCTAGTGAAGAGGTTCAAAAGGTGTAAATTTACATTTTAAATTTTAATAGCTTGAGGTTCAGATCCACAACTACAAAAAAGGACTTGGATCGAGTCTATAATTACACCTATAGATTTTATCTAGAGTGATGAATAATAATTCTAAGGGTGTAGATCAATCTCTAAAGATGAACAATACTCAAAACCAAAATAAAATATTGTAATGATAAAAAATTATATAAAAATATGTCACTCATTAAAAAAACATTACATTAAAAACACCCAAATAAATAAAATAAATAAAATAATATAATGATCAAAATTTATAAAAAATATATCACTTATAAACTAAACATTACATTAAAGAAGCCCTAATTAAATCACACCTCAAAATTTAGAATAGGAAAAAACAAAATGCTAACTAGCATACATGTATTAAATATTAATATATATAAAATATGACTAGAGTTATCATTCTCTAATTTTCTTTTTTGATTGATTTATCTTTGTGATCAAATCTTTGATTTCTCTTTGCGATCAAAAATATTATTTATTTATTTATTTGTTCCTTTTGTTTCATCAAATCTCTTTGATTTGATTTTTTTGTTTCACCAAATCTCTTTTTTGATTTTTTACTGTAGTTGCACATGACTTCCACCTGCCTATCATTTTAAATGCAACTTCAAAAACTTTACACAAATTGTTAGATGCCACTTTACACAGATTGTTGGATACCACTGTAGATGTCTTTCGACATAACAATAAACAAAATCAAAGAACTTAAAACCAACATGTACATATATTAAATTTTAAAATTTGAATGTCAATTTAAAAAAAATCAACTATTAATTTAAGTGGAAAGAAATTTAAAATTATGTAATTATTTTTTACAAGATTACAAAATTATCATATATTTTTTAAAAAAATAATTATAACTTTGTTAGCACTATTGATTGTTATTAAAATTAAATAACTATATGATACTTGCTGCAAATGTGAAACATTTGGGAAAATTTTCCCATCTAAAATGTTACTCATATTCAAAAATACAATATAAATAATGTTTACTTATAAAATAGGACACAAAGAAATTTTAATGTTTTAAGAAAGTCTTATTTAGAAGATAATGGGAAAAATTCTATGGATGAAACTTTGTATATTCTATTTTTTTTTTAATAGATGGGGTGGTAAAAAAACAAATGGGATTGCCAATATAGAATGTTACTTATTATAAAAAATAGAAAGATTTGCTCCACATTATCTTGAAAACACAATATCTTGTTTATGTTATTTTTTAATTTATTTTTAAAAAAGTTTTATATCAGATTTACAATTTTTTTATCTACTCAAAACAAAAAATAAATTTTAGGTTGAAATTTTTTCAATTGGGGGTTTTACATTCAACAAAATTTGATTTCTTATAGACTCATTCAAAACCATTCCAACTTTATTAAAAGATTCAAAACCCAATAATATTTATATCTGTGAAAATTCTATTGCAGTTACTGATTATTAATCTCCTATCTATATAGATTATTTGACTGTCAAAAATTAATTCACAACAAATATTGATAAATAACATAGCTACAACTTCACAGATAAAATCATAGGAATAGAGAAGAAAACATACAAAATAATGAACACAATATTTTTGGACAAATTGTCCCTAGAAAAACCCCAAGGGAAAACCAATACTACAGATGAGAAATTTTATTAAACTTTAACAAATCCAGAGATACATAAATTGCTTGCCTCTTACTGGCAAAGCTCCAACAATATTATTCTCCAAAAATTCTTCCCTCAATTTCTCCTATTGAAATTCCATTGTTGTTGTCCCCAACACTATCATTGCGCCCTTGCTATCACTGCAAGACTATTTTCCACTACTGCAAATTTATTTGCTATCACTGTAAATGCTTCCCAAGTGTGTGTTCTCTAAATTCCCATTGATCCCCTTTTATACTTTTCTCATTGAAAAACCAATGGCCATAATTTAATCTCAATCAATGGCTAAGATTAATTAGACTCTAACAACCCTAACTAACTAGATTCTAGAAATTTCTAGAGGAATCAATTAATTAATAATTAATTATCTGGACTATAACTAACTCCTTTCTAGAAGTCTCTAGAAAAAATCAATTAATTAATTAAATATTTCTTGGGTTTGGAGACACCTGTCCAAGCTACATAAATTAACACTCCCTCTTAGCGAAGAAGGTGTTCTGCATGACACCCAACCTATCTCTGAAGAAGATGAATTTCACCTTCCCCAATGCCTTTGTCAAAATGTCTACTACCTACTGATCTATAGGTATATACTATAGCTGAATAATCCCTCCCTGTACACAATCCCTGATGAAATGATACCTAATGTCTATATACTTAGACCTATCATGAAACACCATATTCTCAAACAATTTGATGCAACTCTGATTATTGCAATGTATCACTGTAGTCTCATCCCTCTGACCAAACAAGGCTACCAAAAACTTTTGAAACCATATCGCCTCACACATCACCATGCTAGCCGCCATGTATTCTTCCTCTGCAGAAACTCAGAGCCACGGACTTCTACTTCTTGTTGTACCAAGAGACAACTCCTGATCCCAAACTAAAGTAGCACCCTGAAGTACTTTTCTTGTTCGCTATACTACCTACCCAATCTATGTTAGTATAGCCTATCAACTTGATACCATTACCTCGAGCATATTTGATCCCATACTTGATTGTACCATGAAAATACTGCAACACATGCTTTGTAGTTGTCCAATGCACTCTCTTCAGCTCAACCATGAACTGACTTAGAGAGTTTACTACAAAGGATATATCTAGCCTGGTGTTGACCAAATACATGAGAGATCCAATCAACTACTTGTATAAGGTGGGGTCTACATCCTTCTCCCTAGATGTGTCTACCTTCTTCCAATTTGTGATCATAGGTGTAAGACATGGCTCTAGAATCTTCCATCTTGAACCTCCTCAATATTTCTATGCAGTATTTCCCTTGTCCAAGAAAAATCTCTCCATCTGTCTGCCATACCTCCATGCCTAGAAAGTAGTGCATAAGCCCCAAATCCTTCATCTCGAACTCTGTTGCAAGGTCCCTCTTGAACTCCTCTATGAGTCCCATTGAACCTATTAAAAACAAGTCATCCAAATATAGAAAAAGAATGAGAATCTCAACCCCAACCACCAAGTAGTAGAGGTTAGTATCCGCTTCACTCTTCACGAAGCTCATTTCCTGCAAGTATCTATCAATGCACTCATACCACGCCCTGGGAGCCTGCTTGAGTCTGTACAAATCTCTCTTCAATCTGCACACGTGGGTTTTATTATTGTGTGCTACAAAGCCCTCTAGTTGTTCTATGTATACCTCCTCTTTCAATTCACCATTAAGAAATGTTGTCTTGACATCTATTTGATGGATCTACAATCCCATCTGTTTTGCAAGTGAGATCACAGCTCGTATAGAAGTATACCTGACCACTAGAGAAAATGTATCCTCTTAGTCTATTCCCTTCTTCTTAGAGAACCCCTTGGCCACAAACCTTGCCTTATATTTCTCAATGCTACCATCTACACCATGCTTGATCTTATAGATTCAGCATGGTCCAACCACTGTCATATCTATCGATCTAGGCACAACCTCCCACACATTGTTCTACACTATTGAGGTATATTCCTCAACCATCACATCTTGCCACACCTACTATTGTGCGGCATCCTGGTAGTTGGAAGGATTGCTATCTACTAACTAACTAACTAATTCCATATAGTCATTATATCTTGCTAGTTTTCTCTACCGTCTACTGCTCATTCTAGGAGCTCCCACAAACTCCTGAGTATCCCTATGTGTATGTTGGTTCTTGCTGCCAACTGTAGAGGATGAAGTAACAACCTCCATGTCTTTCTGATGCATCTCTTGGATCTGTTGCATTTATTGCTCCATACTCTATGAACTCTTAGCACTTGTGTCTATGCTAGTACTAGTAACTGTACTCGAGCTTCGATGCCCCTGATCTGGTTGCATGATCCTTGGATATTTTTTTGGATGTTCACTCTAATAATCTATTAGAAAATATTTGGACCTCATAAATGCCTTGTCCTCCTTGAACTTGACATCACGCCTAACTATAATCCTCCTGGCCCCTAGAATAAATATTCTATATGCCTTTGAGGTTTCACTGTACCCAACAAAGTACCCTCTCTCTGCAGTTTGATCTAACTTGGAATGTGTAGGCCCTAGAATGTGACAATATGCCAAACTCCCAAATATCCTAAAGTGGCTGACATCTGGCTTCTTCCCTAAGAATGCCTCCTCTAGTATCATCTTTCTTAATAGTTTATGTGGAACCCTATTATGTATGTATACTATTTTACTACATGCCTCTGCCCATAAGTAATGTGGTACATCTTGGTCATACAACATAGCCCTTGCTACCTCCAATATAGACCGATTCTTCCTCTTAGCAACCCCATTTTGTTTTGGGTTGTAAGGAAGGGTCCACTCTCTCTTGATTCCTTCCCTGGTATAGAACTCCCAAAACTCTTTCCCTTTGTACCTACCTCTATTGTTTGACTGAAGAACCTTTATCTTCCTACCTATCAAATTCTCCACAAGAGCTTTGAACTCTAGGAAGTGACTGAAGACCTCATCCTTGGTCTTCAAGAAGTATATCCAAGTCTTCTTGGAGAAATAATCAATAAAAGTAACAAAGTACTCATATCCCCTAAGAGACTCTGTCAACATTGGTCCACATATATCTAAATGTACTAGATCAAGAATAAAAATGGATCTGGTATCACTCCTTAGAAAAGTTACTTTCACAAACTTCCCCAATACACATCCCTTACATACATCATCATGCTCTATGCTTACCTCTAGAACACTTGTCACTGTCTCATGAAAAAATTTAAGTGCTCCATGATGTATATGGTCCATCCTCCTATGCCATAGCTCTCCTTGATCTCTAGGATTACTACTACTCATCAGTACCTTATGAGTATCAAACTGCAACCTATAAAGCAGGTCGTTCCTAACTCTAATAGCAATGGGTGATTTCTAATCCTTATGCTTGATTAACACATTCACCCCTCTAAAGAGTATATTATAACCTTTATCCTAAAGGACGGATACAAAAATAAAATTCATACCCAAGCCTGGCACATGAAACACATCATGAATGGGAATCAACTTGTCATTCTCCCTTTGAAATAGAACGGTCCCTTTCCCAATTGGATTCAGTTTGGACATGTTCCCCATAGAAATATGGATTCTGATGTCCTCCTTATAACTGGAGAAGTACTCTCTAACTCATGTCATATGAAATGACGCCCCACTACCTATATACCAAACACCTTGTGAGGTTGAGCTAACCATACAAGCTATGAGTGCAAACTCATCCTCCATTCTACTAGAGAGATCATCTACACTTGCTAAAGTTGTTGTCTACTTCTTTCCTTTCTTTTCATTCTTCTTCCTTTGAGGGAAATCACTGACATAGTGGCCAAAATCATGACAACCATAGCACTTGATCTTAGAAAAGTCCTTCTTCTCACTTTGTGGATTTGATCCTTTGCTAGACCCCTTCTTCACTTTCCCTTTTCCTGTTAGGGCAACGTTTTCTTATTTTGTCTCACTTTTTTTACTCTTACTATTGGTTCCATTGAAAAGACTTAGTCTAAGTTCCTCTTGAGTGAAGTTACTCCATAATAGATCCCAACTCAGTAAGGTGTCTCATCCATTAATAACTTGAACAAAGACATCCCATTGCTTAGTAAACCCATTTAGGACTATTCATACTAGCTCATCATCATTTGGTTTATCTCCAGCAGCTACCAACTCATCCTTGAAAAGTCTGAGTCTGGTGAGGTAACTTGTAACATTTTCTCTTTTGTTCATCTGAGTATTCCTCAACTTTTCTCTAAGAATAAACTTCCATTTAGTGGTAGCATTCTAGTACATATTCATAATGGCATCCCACATCTTCTTCGTTGTATCTAACTCTGCGATATGCAAAACAATATGGTCCTTGACACCATCAAGGATCAGCCTCCTCACCTTGGCATCTTCCTTTTTATATGCTAAGAGTTGTGTTGGATCTGTAGGTACAACTACAACACTAGTCACATATTCTTTGATACCATTCTCTTCCAACAATAAAGAAATTATGGCTTTCTAGACACCAAAATTTGAGGCTCCATCCAATCTATCCTGATCTCTTAAACCTATTGAGGCCATCTCAAAAAATAAAATAAAAATAATAAAAAATAATTTTGAAGAGGTAGAACTGGGTTTTATAAACCCTTGATTTTTCCTTCATGTGTCTACGTTGAGCCTTTTTTGCCCTCGGATTAGCTTTGTTACAATGTGAAAATTATATTGTAGTTACTGATTATTAATCTCCTATCTTATATATTATTTGAATATCGAAAATTAATTCACAACAAATATTGAAAAATAACACAACTAGAACTTCACAAATAAAATCACAGGAATAGAGAAGAAAACATGCAAAATAATGAACACAATATTTTTGGATAAATTGTCTCTGGAAAAACCCTGAAGGGAAAACCAGTACTGCAGATGAGGAATTTTATTAAACTTCAGCAAATCAAGAGATACATAAACTGCTTGCCTCTTACTAGTAGAGCTTCGACAATATTCTTCTCCGAAAATTCTTCCCTTAATTTCTTCTGCTGAAATTCAACTGCTACTATCCCCAATGCTATCACTGTGCCCTTACTATCACTGCAAGAATATTTTCTATTACTGCAACTTTATTTTTTATCACTACAAATGCTTCTCACGTGTGTTCTCCAAATGCCCATTGATCCCTCTTTTATACTTTTTTCATTGAAAAACCAATGGCCATGATTTAATCTCAATCAATGGCTAAGATTAATTAGACTCTAACAACCTTAACTAACTGGATTCTAGAAGTCTCTAGAGGAATCGATTAATTAATAATTAATTATCTGGACTCTAACTAACTCCTTTCTAGAAGTCTCTAGAAAAAATCAATTAATTAATTAAATATTTCTTGGGTTTGGAGACACCTTTCCAAGCTACATAAATTAATAATATCATTTAAATGCATATATATGATGTTAAATTAAACAATAGACATAATACTTTATATATTATGCTAAACTAAACATTAAACAAAATATTTTTTTGAAACTTCAATTTATTTTTTCCATTCTTTTTTATTACATGAACATAGTGCAAAATAAGAAGCAAAAGATTTGAAATGGTGCCCATTAAATAATGAACTTGTGGAAAGATAAATGAATAATAATGAATGCACAAATATTGTAGAGACATACAAAACAATATAAGTAGAATCAACCATGCAATTCCTTAATGAATACACTTATTCAATATATGTTGAATTCAATTATTCATATCTGATAAATCAATTTTTAAAAGTCATCCAAACTTTAAAGAATATATAGATTCCATACTTTTTCAATTTTAAAAGGCATATCCAAGAAGTAGAGAGGTGTAGGTGCAAGCAAAGGGTTGAATATCTGAACCCAAGGATAAGTGTCTTCCCTATACAATATTTGAGCATTGAAAACATCCACAAACTTGTTGGTATCCAAAACTTGAATCAAGATATAATAGGTAGCCTCTTTGTTTAATGTTCCTTCCACTTTTGCTCCCACCACTTTCTGAAATACAAGTCCAACATGCTACCCAACAAAAAAATCAAACAAATTGTTCAAGATTAATGCACAATTACACAAATACTTTGGTCATTAGAACAGACTATATGTATCCTAGCTACTGCAACTCATAACCCAAATCCAAACATTTCAAATCAAAGAAAAAAAGTGAAAAATAATCAATTGTCATTACATGGAAAGTGTTATAGTATGTTAGAGCATAGTCCACCAGCATTAGAATAGTTGCATTAGTTTGCAAATCAGGAATGCCCACAACCTAGGATGGATTTGCATAGTGGGTCTTAGATAATAAGCACAGTATTGTTATCATCATCACAATCATTCCAAGTCTCATGGAAACCATTTTAGGAGTATAATTATTTAAGAGAAACTTATGAATATATATGCTATAGAAAAGGCCTTGAAGCCATTTATAATGGGTTGATCAAAGATAAAAGCAGTTTTATTTTATAATAAATTATGAACTAAAATGTATCTATAAAATCAAATTTTTCATTATATTTATAAAATAAAATTATACTTAAAAAATGCATTTAAAAAAATCATAAATCATTCCAAGTCTCATGGAAGCCATTGTAGGAGTATAATTATTTAAGAGAAACTTATGAATATATATGCTATAGAAAAGGCCTTGAAGCCATTTATAATGGGTTGATCAAAGATAAAAGCAATTTTATTTTATAATAAATTATGAACCAAAATGTATCTATAAAATCATTTTTTTTCAGTATAATTATAAAATAAAATTATACTTAAAAAATGCATTTAAAAAAATCATAAAATAATTTATGAACTAAAGGTTTTGATTTAAATCTCTTTAATATGTTTGCAAGAAAAATCACCACAATATCTTGAAAACTTAAATTTCATTCTAAAATTAAATTAAATTCTAATTTCTAAAATTTATAAAAAAAATATTATTTAGTTTTTAAATAATTAATTAAATTGTAGTGATTATCTATACAAATGAATTAAATAAAATTTTGTATTCATTTTAAATTTAGATATTAAAATAATCTTTTTATTTTACTTTTTCTTCTTTTGCATGTAAATCATTTCATTTACATAGGGAAATTTTGATGTAAATCTCTTTAATTTAAACAAGTGCCACATAGTGGCAAGTACTTGCCTTTGTAGTATTCTAATTAGATATTTATAGAGTTAGAATAAAAATAAATGTAAGTTTAATTAATGTGAATACAATTAAATGTAATTTTTTTTTAATTGGTGTATTTTAGTTTTGACTTTTGTATTTTGTATTTTATTTGATTAATAGCGTTGGTTTTTTTATATGTTTTTTTAAAATATTTGAAAATAAAATAAATTGGAATAAATGTTTATTGTTTGGTGTTATTTTAAAAAAAAAAATTAAAGTTGAATACATTTGAATATTTATATAATAGAAAGAAGTAGTCTATGAATTATTTGTACTAGGCATAACTATGAGTAATAAAGTTGAAGTTGAGTTTATTCTTTAGAATACATATTTGCTAAACATTAAATAATCAAATTATTTATTATTAAAAATAATTCTTAGATTGATTCTAGTTGATTTTGAATTTGATAGTGAAATCTTCATATTATAGTTAAAGTTAAATATACAGTTAATATAATAAATATATTATATTCTAATTTATAAATTATATTATATAAACTAAGATAATATTATAATATAATATATTTTAAAATATTGTTATAATTATTAATATAGTGATTTACTATTATATTAATTATATTAATAGTAGTAATATAATAATATTAATATTATAATTATCATAGTAGTCAATTAAGATAGTTTATTAATATATATAAAATAATCTATATTATATTGTATATAAATATATAATATAAATTAATATATTACCTATATAATATAGATTAACTTATTAATCTGTTATATATATATATATAGTAAGTTATATATTATCTTATATACATATATATTATAGGTTATAATTTTGTTGAAGAAACTATATATATATTAATATAAAAATATACATGATGAAAAAATCTTATTAATGAAAAGAAGAAGAAGCACATATATAATCAAATTATACCATAAAATATTAAAAACACACAACTTTTTAAACCAATCATATGCAAAAAAAACTATAATTTATAAAGTTAAATATTTTATAAATTGACTTTACAAAATTGAATTTTATTTTAATTTTTGTTTAAATATTGTTTTTGATTGGTTGAAAATTAAATTATTAATAACTAGTTAACTAAAAAAAGCAAAACTCATTACAATAGTACTATGTCTAAGGCAAGTACTAATAAGAGGCATCTTTGCTTCTGTTTTTTTATTTTATGTACAAACATCTATATATGTAATAAAACAGGTCAGTTGGCAAGAAGCCTCTAGGCTTAACAATAAGAACAATAAATTCAACCACACATAACAAAATCAAATGCTAATTACGAGTAAATCCTTTCCGGCTGAAGAATTCAATCTCCCAGTACACACGTCTGCCTGGTCGTGAAAAAACTGCACAAGCTTTGAAATACACAAAACCTACTTTAATGAAAGACGCTCTTGCTTTACAGGTTCTGATTGGCACGCCCCTCCTCAATAATAGCCTCCGTTATGATTTTTATATCTCCATTCTCTGTTTCACACTTTCTGTTTTCTCCTAGATGCCCGCCATTGTTTTTGTTTTTGTATGTGCAGTATAACACTAGTTGCCCTAAGCTCAATGGCACGCCCAAAAAGTTGGGACACTGCAATTTTTTTCATAACCGATGCCAACGTCAGTCTCTTGTAAGATTAGGATTTATAGTAGGAAAATCAGCAGGAATATAAGTAATTATCAGTAATAGTGGATTTGACAGTGTTGAGATTTGATTACATCAATACTTCAGATCATATCTTAAAATTATAATACGCGGTGATTAATTATGAGGATGTAGTAGCTATTTTTCCAACAACTCTCTTTTTACATTCCTATATCTGATGATGGTTCACAGAATATGATCCAAAACATTGATGCAAACAAATCTCCCGTAATTAAATCCAGAAATAACACACACTATTCAATATTGACAATGAAAATTTGATATCTTTAATTACCATGATATACAGATCATGACCCAAAGCGCCATAGATTAACCAGAAACTGCTGCTTAAAAAAGAGAACAGTGATAAATAGAATGGCATGAATTCCACGCTGTGTGTTCGAACTACAAGTCTCTGCAACACCATAAAATCTCAAACATTAATACTGTAAATCATCAATGGTCGAAATATAGAATTTTTCGAAATAATTTTTTCATGGTGGTCCTTGATGTCAGAATTTATGAATATATAAAATATTGAAAGCATATAATAGACTTATAATGTGAAGATGATTTCTAAATAAATAAATGTTTATAAATGATTAACACTGAAACATATAGGATCAAAAACTACTTACCATGACAGAAAGAGGTGATCCATACATAAAAACAGAGGAAACTATTGCCAGAATCCCCACCACCATCTTCTTGGTATCGTGAGAATGGAACACAAGCACAGAAACCGGTAGTATTGTTCCAAATAAAAGCAGCACTGCCGCCACCATTCTTCCTGTAGTCCTCTAGTGACATTACCAACATTCAAAATTCAAAATTGTAATCATGGTCATGTAATTTTCGCTTAGTAAGAATTCAAACTTATGAATACCATTGTAATTATCACAATTATGTTATCCTACTGTGAATTCAAGATCTCAATATGTAAGACTTGTCTATGTTATCCATTATCTAATTTTATCCTACTGTGAATTCAAGATCTCAATATGTAAGACTTGTCTATGTCATCCATTATCTATATCTAATTAGGTGTTATGAATACCTTGGTCTTAGGTGGAGCAAATGACAGATAGATAACGATATACCAGCACTCTAGAATGATTCCTATTCCATTAACTGTGGAGACAAATATGTTCTCAAACCCAACGCTTATCAATGGCGTCCCATACAAAGTGTAGAGCATACAGTTGAGCAAAGCTAGCACATATGGCACGCCTGAGAAGTCTTCTGTTGATTTTTTTCTCAACACTCTTCTAAATGTGATACTGTCACCTTAAACAACATTAGCCCAAATAGAACCACCTACACAAACTTCAAATTATAGTGCCTAATATAATTGCAAAGAAAAGATTTAATGCTAGTGACTTACATGGGAACTATATACAGAAGCATGGATGTGGCATTTCCTGTGAAAAAATCCACCATTTTGTTAACAAATCACAACTGCATCTCATTCATAAACATGGAAGTTTAAGCAATACTGAATTTGAAGAGCCAATATAGAGCAAATAACCTAAAACACCAACTGTGAAACGAATGTAACTATCCATTTCTTCTTGTACTTTAAACTAAGCAAAACTAAATATGAATTATGCAATCTTGAAGAAGTATATATAGGAGGAGGATGACAGAATGAAAAACTGCAGCACTGTCTGAAAGGAGGATTAGAAAACAGTGGAAAATTTTATAAACAATTCAAGCACTTTCCAGCTTTATCCCACTTTGATGAACCTATTGAAAAGTTGAGGAAAACAATGGGTGGAATAGGAAGAGGATTGTCATTTTGTGGTTGTTTGCATTGGCGTGGCATTGCAGGGCTTGCGCACTTTACTCTACCATCCATTCATTACATTCAATATCCACAACAACCATTGAAAGCGTGAGCTATGCCTTAACCGTAATCTAACAAACATTATTTTTGTGTGAGATGGGACTGTTGTAGCCTATGTTGCCTCTGCATTTTCTATGTAATCCCAAAAACTTTCTAATTTTAGTGTTTTCAAGATGCTATTCCACTACCACTTCAAATAACATATTCATTTTCAACATTTTGGAGTCATTAAAGGAGCATGACAACCACATCCTTGGGCGCTCATTAGATTAGCATGGCACCCATCGAATCCCCTTATATTATACTTATATTATAAAACTTCATGTAAAGATGGTTGTTCCTCCAAACAGGGACCCTCTTTCCTCTTGATGGTTCTTTTCCTTCTGCTTGTCTTTGTCACATATTATTTAGTGATATAGAAGCATCTAGGTCCTTTGTATGAAGGCTCAAGAGGATGTCCCAACTTTTAAAAAAAATCTATATATATTTTTGAAGTCAAATAGTATTAAAATATTTTGATTAAGAATGTAATTTTCTATTAAAAAAATGTTATGTTATCAATATAAATATTTTAAATATATATTCATTTATTTCTTAGATTAGAGGAATTGAGTAGCCCCCTTATAAGCAATGGCGTGACATGCCCTTCAATACCATGGGGACGGGGGAGACTAGATCTTGTGACCTCTTGCCTTCAATAAGATGCTTTAGCCAATCGAGTTAGACCCCCCACCTTAATATATTTATTAAAAAATCAATAAATAATTTTATTTTTAAAATGTATTTATTTACTATATATATAAATACGTAAATTTTAATTTATATTTATGTCTTATCTTTTATATTTCAAATTTAAAAATATAATCCATATAATTAAATATAATGAAAATGTATTTTCATAAAAATAAATTTAAAATATAAGTTTTCTTACATATTGTTCTTAAATTTTAAATTTTATTTTAGTAAATTTAATAAATTAAGGGCACCATCTCTCACTTAGAAGATAATTTTTAAAATTTAATGTGGGCATTATTATTTCTTCTAAAGATCTTGGTATTAAATTTAGAGCATTTTAGAGTGAAATTTTCTAAGTGAATGTTTATTTTAATAAATAAATGATTAATTTATATTTTTTGAATTTTTGGAAGAATTTAAATTCATCCAAATTCAATTGTAATTGTAAACGTTGCATCTATTAAAAATAGTGAGAGATTTGAGCATATTAGGTTTAGAAGAATTAATGGGTGATAAGCACCCAATCAATATATTTGTTCAAAAAGGCTAGTAATTTGAGTCAATCAAGCCGCATTCTATGCTAATTGGTTGTAAATGATTTTTAAGATAGATAGCCTCAAATCTGATGTTATCTTTTGGACATAATATGTTTGATAAACTATGAAAAAAAAAAATCAACAAAAATCATTTGAGTTATTTGATTTGAGTTTATGTCTCTAGTTAAAATAATTACTTGTATCATATAATAAATAATGCACAATTAGAGTTATGATTTGATGAAATATTTTTCATACACTTTGTTAGCCCAATTCCATGCTCAATTGAATCAACTACTTGCATAATTCATTAATTTTTCACTTGAAGCTAATCAAGATAGAGATTATGTTGATTTGATCAAACAAACTTTGTGGTGATTTATAAGCCCCATGTGCATACCTAATAAAAACAATTACTTGAATAGTTTAATTAGATGCATAATTAGAATTAATTAAGAGTACATGCACTAATTTGGTAGATTCTAGTTCTTTGTATCCATTAGTCTCAATTATTTACATGATTGAACTAATGATTTGAATGTTTCAACCTAATATAGAATTGATACTAATTTCAAAGCCAATTATGATTTCTAGAGGGAGACATGTACATGCATGTATGTATTCAAAGAAAATCATAAAATTATCATATTGTCTATATTATGTATCATTCTTGATTTCTATTTTTTTAATTAATGGCTAAACCATATTGCTTGGATAAATGATTAATATGTATAACATAGAATAAACTAACTACATAAGAATATTTAATAAATATGGTGTTTACATGGTTGCACTAACACTCCTACTTTAGTGTAATTTAGGGTGTTTTTATACAAGAGGAACTTTAAAATAGGAATCAACATATTTCATTTTACATTCAAGCATACATTCAAAATTGATATTTTTTAGCATTTTTTAATTTTTTCAATTATAAAAATCAAATGGCCAAGAATTTAAATATGATGGAAACTAATGAGATGTAAAAAAAATTAAAATAAATATTTCAATCTTTTTCTAAAATTTTTCAATCAATTTTTTTATTGAGTGATATTATTCCATATCACATAACTTTCACTACAAATAAAAAAATTAGCATTAGATTATTAATTTCAATATCTAATGCATAGATATTTTCTAATAAATCTTTTATTATTAATAATTTTTAAATTAGTTCTAACAAAAATTATCAACCAATATTATTTTGTAACATATATATATATTTTTTTTGTAATAAAGATTATATTGATTTATGTCAAAAAGGGGGGTGCAAATGTTTGTAGATGCAGGATTTAACTAAAATTTGCATGACCACCACCAAAAAACCCCAAACAAGCTCAAAAAAAGACTCCAATGATAACCCCAACTGCAGAAAATGATAGAACGCACGGCTACCAGACTTAGACAAAAAAATCCCATAATTGGGCAAGCCACCAAATATATAACTGAAACCCGATTACCTAGATGAACATAAAACTAGACACCAAACCCCTTTACATGGGACCATTTTCCCTTGAAAAAGCATTGAACTCTACAATCCACTTGAAGCCATCCGCATCCACCAGCCTCATCATCTTTTTCAAGAAATTTACACCAACCGCTGCCACCATTCTGTGTCGCATTGGAGCGGTGCCCTTCAAATCCAAAAGAATAGGATAATTTTGATGACCTCGCCTTGCTTCTTAACTAGCTCTAGGTCCTTAGGTCTCGACACCCCGACCCTAAGAATCACCACCTTAAGAACTTCATCCAACCCCTCCATCAGACCCTTCTTGAAGAGTTTACAAACCAATGCCTTTGCTTTGTCTTTCACAGTATGGAGATCCAACAGGGATGCTAGGAACCTCAAAACCATTTGAGAATTCACCTGTGGAGTTTCATGGGGCATTAAATGCTCCCTCCCCAAGACCATTTTAACAACCACCACTATGTGAGGGTCTATATTCAGGAGGATGTGCTTAAGGAACTAGTCCAAAATACCCTTGAAAGTGTTTTGATGCTCTTTGATCCCAAGCTGAATTGGGGTATCGTCCCCCAAGCAAACCAAAGAATCTATAGACATGTGCACCGTAAATTTTGTTTTTTTTGCCATTGAAGAAAACTCACAACAAGCTTGGAGCTGAGAAAGGAGAATGTAGAGCCCAATAAAACCTGCGAGATGAATGAATGACTTAATATGCGCATAGGAAATTATTATGTTGTACAAGGTGAAGTTGCCACCCTTTGCGGCCAAAACCACAAAGCCCTACTACCATATGGTGTCATCAATGCATCGATATGAAGAGGAGGCTAAATATGATGAAAATGTGTGTGATACTCACATTAAGGTAGGGTACGGTGAGCCTACCTAGTGATTATCAAACATGTGCAATGGAACGAATACCAACCATGTGACAATAGCTAACGAGGCATTCGCTCACCACATTCACCCACACTAACCCCATGAAATAGTCTTTCCACAATCCCATGTGGAAAGATGCTCGCCCTTCCACCCACTATTTTGTAAAATATTTCTCTTAATACACATATCAAAAAATATTTTTTACTTTTCATTGAGACAAGGACATTATGTGCAATGTAATGCATATTTTTTATTTTTAATATTAAATAATTATCTTCTAATATTTTGAATAGATGTGATTGTTTTTAATGATGAGCCTAAATTCATTATAAAATTAATATAGAATAACAATAAAATATGATACATATTATAATTTTCAAATAGTTATGCCTACATACCTATAAAATATAATTCTAATTGACTTCATTTAATCCCTCGAAATGTGAAGCAAATTTACTTTTTTAACATTTTTATAGGTGTGGAGGAGACTTCATCAAGTATTTGATTTAAGCCTAGGAGTTTCTATCCAAGGGGGTTTGATGTAAGGGGATTTTGAATCTAAGCTCTTTTAATCAAACCCCCTTATGTGTAACCCATTGAGGATAAATTCATTAGTTTTCTAAAAAATATATAATTTTAAGAAAATTAGGATGTCCCACAAGTGGGGCATTTTACTGTGTGATCTTTCAAACAGGTCATAGTAATAAGGTCTAATAGTAAGGGTCTATACAAGATCATGGGGGCCCAAAAAGTGGAAATATGATAAAAAAAGACATTTTTTATTTACCCAAAATCGCAAAATTTTGCTTTGACTTTTACTAGGGTCAAGTAAAAAGTACATGTTGTCATGGTAAGAACCAAAGCAAAATGGATATCCCTTTGTAACATATATTCATTCATAATGGATATTTGTTATGAACAGATATACGGATATCCATTTTGTTGAAATTGTATAAAAAATATTAATATATATTATACTTTTATATACATTAATATATTAATATATATATTATTATATAGATTTTGTATCTATTATTAAATAATTTCTATATATTATATTATATAATTAATATAAAATATATAATTATAATATAATATTTATAATATTATAATTTTTTTAATTTAATATAATATATTAATATATTATTTTTTTGATATGTAATATGCAACCGAAGTTGCATGATTCTATTGATTCCAAAGATATTTACATTGGTGATGATGTCCAGGGTGCCAGAATGGAGATACAATTCAACCCTGTCCTAAGAAAAAGCAAAAAAAGCCAAAATATGCTTATACAATATGTTCATTATCTTGCAAAGACATGACTTTAGTTCATTTAGCTTCAGTCCGCTTCATCATACAAAGAACCCTCCTCCACCACTGCCGCAAAATCCATGCACCACTATACACTAGTGACATCCTCAATTCCAAGCCGCTGGCACAGGAACTTGTATCCAAACTCTGCCCACTGTCTGTGTCGTGCCAAGCCGCAAGAATTATAGTTCATGAGGAATGGTTATCTTTCCACATCCACACCCAAGCGAAACATGCACTCTATGTCATCAGCCCCTGGTATACCAATCTTAATCTCAGCCACCGTTACAGCATCTAAGTCGTCCAGAATGATTGAAGCCTTGAACACAAATCTTAACAGAAGCATACATCGTACCTTCGATATCCCCATGTCCAAGAGGGTGGCCAGGAACAATGAGGAAATGTCTGTGTTCACACGACACTGATTGGAGGAGATGGAAAAGTCTCTTCCCATCACCATACGTAGAGCGTCTAGGGATAAAACGTCCTTTACTAGAAATATCTCCTTAAGTCACCTATCTATGATGAAGCCCAAAAAGGTAGATTGCCTCTTCAAGCATCGGAGTCTAAGAGTGCGGTCCCATGGAGGGGGCTTCCTTAAAAGTCTCAGCGGGTGCTGCTTAGTTTTTTTAGGAATATTTTAAAGTACATGGTCCTATGGATTTAGTTGCAATTCTGCTTAAAAAATTAAGCTCCAAAATATATGGAAGCTGGTGGTCCCATGAATTTAGTAGTGCACTGCTGCTTAAAATTTTAAGCTCCGAAATTTGAGGAACCTGGTGGTCCCATGGATTTAATGTTGCAATTCTACTTAAAAATTTAAGTTCAATTTTTTTTTAATTTTTTTTTTTTAATTTTTATTTGTTTTAAATAATGTTTTAGATGTGCCACAAGTGGCACACAAAACTCCTAAGCTGTAGGGGCAATTTCTAGCCCCACCCCATTTTCACCAGCTAAAAGATTCATTCCTATATTGTAGGGGCTCCTATTTTTCTGGAAGAGATTCCAATTAATCCAATAGCACAATTTTTTTTCTTCCATGGGACCTCTTGCTCCACCAAAATAGAAGCCCAAGCCCCCCATGGGACCATGCAGTAAGAGGAGTCTGCATTGTTTGTGGTGAGCTTCTTTAGTGTGAAGGCTCCATGATCCCGTATCATTCCTAAATAGTAGCCTCATTGAATTCGCACGAGTTGCTTTACCAGACCAACGTCAGCCAATCAGTGAGGTATAAAATGTGTCCATGGTCAGACACCATTGTAATTTAAACACCACTCGCATTAGTGATGGCTTCAGTACAAACAATCTTTATTACAATTAAATGTGATCTCCATCCATGGTACTTTTTGTTCAAAGCCCTCCCATCCACACGCATCTAGCATCTATGTCATCCAAATCCAAGGTGGTTGAATGTATTGAATGCATATGATCACATTCCAACGTCACTTGTATGGGCCAACCAAACAATACAGAGTATTGATCGTGTCAACTAGTCACTTGGTTAGAGAAATCGCCCATGTGTCGAATCTAGCCAAGCCCAGACATAGACATAAACTCCAAATTGGCACATGGTAAACCTTGTTATTCACCATTCACCCCCGCATTCGCAAGGGCATTAGGTTCTCCATTTCTCTCTTTGTAAATATGATTTATTGTATATGTTTCAAAGCTTCATAATAATTGCAGTGCCTTGTTGAGTAGTGCTCGCAATTTCCAATTTGGCATTTCCTCTTGTCAAATTGTGTTAACAAAAATTTCTGAATCACCCTCAATGGCCAGTTTTCTTATCCTTAATCTTCTCCATAGAGTGATTCGATATATGATGGCCAAGAATTCTTCCTCACTATTGGTACCCTCTGGTAATCATTTTGTAGAGGCTAAGACTTGCTTCCCCTTACAATCTCTAATAATGCATCTAACCCCAAATGGACCAGGATTACCTTTGGAGGTGTCGTCAAAGTTTAATTTATGCCAACCCAAGGGTGGAGGGGACCAAACAACCTTCTCTCTAGCTAATTTAGTTTCAAGGCCCCTGTGCCCAACCCATGCCAGGATGCGAAGAGAGGGACATGCAGAGTGCAATCTTGCATCCCATGTGGAAAAAACCTTGTCCTTGCTCGAGCTCTAAGAAAGCTTGGCATTCAAAGTCTCCACCAAGATGGATTTTTTTTTGTTGATGATGGATATGGTGCACATGCTCTTCTCCTAGAACAGTCTCTTATTTCTCTCCTTCCATAGCTTCCACACCATTATTGATGGGCTCGTGATCCATATATACCCAAACACCAAATTCTACTTCAGAAGTGGCCAAGAATGGAAGAAGCTGACAAGATCATTTGGTAATGCACAATGCCACCCAAGTTTTGCACACAACCAAGGCCAATACTCCTACGCATAGGGACAGGCTAGTAGAAGATGATCGGTGTTTTCTTCTACATTCTCACAAAGCACACATCTTGAGGGCCCATGAAAACCCATCCTACCAAATCTATCTACTATTAGAATTCTTTTTTGTAAGGCCACCCAAGTGAAGGTCCCATCCTTGGGTAAGCATACACTATTCCATAATAGATGTATCGGTAGTCTATCCCTTGCTTCATCTCTCCCACTATATAATATGTTATAGCCATCCTTTATATTATAACGACCTGTCTTCAAGCCTGCCTATATTAGTGTATCAACTCCATGAAAAACCAAGGCATGTTGCTTTAGGGAATTCATTAGTCACTGAACCTCCCTAGGTGGAAGATTCAAACAAGAGAAATCTTTCCACTTCCACCCATGCACCTGTATTTCTTCATAAAAGACCACATAGTCCTTGACTCAATCCCCCCACAACTGTTTGAGCTTTTCTTTGACTTTCGCAACCTCAATCAAGTTGTTCAAGCTTCGATAATTATATTATAATATATTATATCTTAGTATTTATTAATATATTATATAAAAATATTAATTAATATATATTATATATTTTAATCTATATAATAATGTAATATATTAATATATATTACTATATGATTTCTATATACTATATTATATAATTAACATATAATATATTATATTATTATTTTTAATAAAAAGAGGGTAAAAACTTTATTAAATCAGGAAAACAGTACAAAGCCATAAATTACAAACCACCCACCAGGGGCCCAAAGCAAAACCATCAAGCAACACGCAAAATACATCTCATATCCTCCGCAACCAAGTCCTCAAGCTCCCTAGAAAGACCCTCTGAAAGATAGCTCCAATCATCCACTTTTTCGGTTTCCCTTCCGCTCAGAGGTCCATTTAGCCAAACCATCATCCACCTTATTCCACTCCCTAGGGATATGGAAAAAGGTGATAGAATCCAAGGACTCCCTCAAGGAGATGATCTTTCTAACCACTCTAGCTAGTTGCCAATTAACATCCTCCAGTTTTCGCTTGTCCAACAAATCAACCACAATCTGAGAATCTGACTCACAAATTATCCTTCTCCAACCAAGGGCACAAGCCCTTTTCAAAGCCAAGAGAATAGTCAAGGCCTCCACAAAATTGTTAGAGTGTAGGTCACGATACTCAGAGAAGAAGAACACAACCACTCTAGAGAATTCCCTACCAATGCCCCCAACCCCAGCATGACTAGGATTACCTCTAGAGGACCCATCCGTATTTATTTTCAACACCTCCAAAGGTGGAGGCATCTAGTGGCCATCTCTTTGAACCTTCTCTCTAACACTTTGAGCAAGGTCAGGCCTCATCCCCTCCTTTGCGCAACCAAAAAGCCCCAACCTCTGAACAATTCATATATATCCAAGGTCCACATGGGCAGAGAGATCACACCTAGCCATCAAGGTCTCCTACAGAACTCCCAATATCCTTATCTAAATCTGCATCACCTAAAGCTTCTTATCCAAAAAGTTCTTGTGATTATGCTCTAGCTAGATCTTCCAGATGATGGTGGGACCAATTAACCAAGCAATATGAAGAAAGGAAGTCTTAGTTGTAGAGCTCCCTAGCCTACTACATAAATCTTCAAGAGATGAAGCATGCCAACATGACTAATTCCAAAGATCCCACCAAAGGTTCCAAAGCGCCCTAACAAAAGGGAAAAGGAAGAAAAGATGGGAAGTATTCTCATCACTGTTAGAACATAGAACACACACAGAGGGGCCTTGAAAGCCTCACTTCCAAAGATTCTCCTAGGCCAGGCATCTATTACAAATCAACAACCAAGAAAATAAATTACACTTGGGCTAAGAGAATTTGTTCCAAATCTGCTTCCACCAGGGGACCCCTGTGTATCCAAACACTTGTTCATCAAGAACCTCGTACCCAGAGGCCATGATGAATTTTCCTTCTGGTCTCCTCCCCAAGCGAGAACATCCCTCTCCAATAAGGAGTTACAAACCCTACCGGCCAAGATGTAAGCAAGCTCCTTACAATCCTTTGTCATACCACTAGGAGGCCACTCTCGCGGGTCCTTCCACTTGTACACCAAAGCTCAGTCCAAAACCTGAGGGGATTTGAAATCCACAACATGAGTCCAACCTGCATCCAAGAAATGTCTACAAAGGTCCCGCAAATGAGGATGAGTAGAAAAAATAGGAGGATGTCCATCTCAGGAATCAAACTAGAAGAGAGCCTCTGAACCCCTATTGCAAATCTAGAACAAACCTTGCTTAATCAACCTAGCTCCCCTCTTGAGGGTGCTCCAAACCATAGATCCCTTACCCTATAGACTATGTCTGGGAACATCCTTTCCATCCACACCCCCAAGATATTTTGAGGTGAGAATTTTAGCCCAAGTCTTCTAATGCTGAGAACACCATCTCCAATAAAGCTTAGTTGCCAAAGATGGCCCATTCAAATCAGCCCGACGCAGCCCAAGACCACCCTCCTGCTTTGGATGAAAAACCACATCCCACTTGACCAGACTCCACTTTCGTGAAACAAGATTTCTAGACCAAAGAAACTACTGAAAAAGGGCCTCAAAGTCTTTCACAAAGCTGGTTGGAGCTGATAAAACAAAGCAC
>VDFB02370614.1:0-27453 GCA_007258455.2 Sequoia sempervirens | reverse complement strand
TGAGAGTACCTATAGCACAGGTTACAGATTAAGCTATTTACTCTATTTTGCAAGTTGATCCTTATTCCCTTTTCAATCATTTCTCATTTCCATGCACAAGTGTAAACCACTTGTACTTGATGATATAGGTAATAGAGAATCTTTGGATGCACATATAGTGCTAGCATCATCAAAAGTGTACATATCCCTGGTTGATAATTAAATGAAGCCTTGCAAGGTTTTAGTGGATTTTTCAGCTAGGAACCACCTCTAAATTATGTGTCTAACACCAAGTTGACTGAGCATTAGTTGGGCCTTACACCTGAATTTTTGAGGCATAATTCCCTCACAATTTTTTTGTAGATGGGTACTTCTTTAATAGCTTTGATCAAGGGTATTTTCACACAAACATTCTTAAGTTGACTCAAGAAATCAAATTTAGGTTCATAATGAAATTTTGATTTGGTTAGTCTCTTTGGAAATGGTGGTTCCTTATTGTGATGTTTGGATGTAGTTTGCTTTGTTTAGGTTCTTTTATTGAATTGTATGTTGCTTTTATTGTTGGTTCCTCATTACAAAGTTTTGTAATATGAGATGATGGTCTAGTAAGCATTCTTCCTGAACGTAGGTGGACATTACTAACCTCAACCCTATAGGTTGGGTATTGGATATGTTCATTAGTGTAAGCATGTTGATCAGGCTTATTGTTAGGATTAGGTGTAGGTTGAGTAGGTAATTGTGGTGCTCTTGGTTGTGTTGGGATAAATATTGTTGGGTTTAAAATTATGACTAGTTATTTTTGCAAAGATTTTTGTGGTTGTGATTAGTTGACATTTTGGTTTTTCCACTATTAGTTTCCACGCCATTGTGGTGGCCATTGGTTTTGAGAAGATTTCCACTGTGGATTATAGTTTGGGACTTGATATGGTTAATGTTGTTGCATCCACTATTTTGGAGTCCAATTAGATGATTGGGCTATTGGCCATGGTTGATTTGTTATGTTATTCTAGGGTTGATTAATCTAGTTAAGAAAATTTGAATTGACCCCAAGAAAGGACATGTTATAATACAAAGGATCTTGAGGCATACCTTGTCTCTATTACCATGGTTTACGTTGAACAATATAGAAAACTTGGCCTTCCTCATCCTCTAGGATACAAAATTCAAGGTTCTCTTGCTTTTCTTCAGAAATGTTAGCAATCCTTTTTACATTTACAATTAACACTTTTTTTTGTGGCAATGGGGACAATATTTTGCAAGAGAAGCCTCTACCTCTTCTTGTTTCTTTATAATGTACAAAGTGTCTAGTTGGATATGGATAATTATATCTTCCTTCATGTTTGACAATAGGTTGTGAAGTTCCACCCTGGAAACCCTTGTGGATGTTTTTGTGAAAGATAAGGCTCTAACACCCCTGGTAGATTTCCTCAAAAGGTAATTGAGAAATATCCCTTTCTCCTATGAGGTTCAATGCATCCATACAATCTTCATTTACCCCTCATACAAATACTAGCTTTAGGGACTTCGGGGAGAGCCTATTTTGATGTGAATTTTAAGGGAGAACTAGAACCTCTCTACATAGTCTTCAAGTGATTCTTCTTCTTTTTGTGACATTATCAAGGTATCATCTCTTTTCATGTCTACTCCTCAACAATAATCTTGGTATTCTTACAAGAATTTATCCTTTATTGTTTGCCAATTTGGCACTACATTTATTCATGTCCCCATGAACCACCTCAAAGCAACATCTTTCAACATGGTTGAGAATATTTTCATCCTATAAGTGTTTGTGGTATAGTTGTATCTTTTGTGAAGAACATCAAACTTGAACAGGAATGTATCTGGGTCTTATGTGATTAACCTATAAAAATTGGGCAAGACCGAAGGAGGTATATTCTTTAGGGAAGTCACCCGCTCTTGGTATGTAATTGGGAATTCAAATGTAACAAGCTTTGCTAGGTTTTCCATTGCCTTTTCTTCCATGATGTCAAAATTTCTTATTGGGATTCCTTCAATATTCAGAATAGCTACAAGTGTGAGGGGTATTTTTATGTCACTTATTCCCTTAATCAATTCCTCTGATGGTGCTGGTTCCTCACCTACACCAATATCTTCAATTTCCTCTTGGTTCTAAGGGAGAAATCTTCCCAAAGTGTCCCTCCCTCTACTGCTACATGCAATTGTAATTTGAGCTTAAATAGCTTTTCATGCACACTATTAGTGAGTACTTCAGGGTTCATTATAAATTCTTCTAGTTCTAAATATTGTAGATGAAAATTTTCTAATTTATGAAAGCAATATAAATGAACTAAAACATGTTTAAGAATTCTGAACTTTACCACCATCCCCGATAATGGTGCCAAAAATGTAGTGCTCCCTCAATTTTCAATAAATTGATGTAGATAATGCATTCATACAACTTAACGAACCAACAGATCCCTTATTAAGTAATTCATTTCCTTAGAGGTACTTCATTTAAATTTTCAATCAAGGAATCATAATCTTGAGAAGATGCTAGCATTGTATGTACAGCTGAAAATCCTAATCAATTTTGTATATAAAATCAACATAAACAAATCTGATTGAAACTAAAGTAACTGAAATAACTATATCAAGAAACAAAATCAAATAAATAATATTTTTTGTGGGTAACTATAATAATTGTTATGGGGAACTATTTTAATGAGAATAACAACTTGATAACTCAACTATGTTACAACTTATTGTAATAATAATTAATTGTTTGTTCAAAAACTCAACAGAATGTAAATCAAGAAATGCGATGTAATAATTTACTCTACTACAACTAATAACTTAAACTACCAAGGATATTGCAATACCTCAAGTGGCCCTTTCTTGAGTTGTTGCAATCCACAATTTCTTTCTTCAAATCTTAACTTAGAGATCCATGGAAATTGTTGTATTCCTCTTTATTACAATTTGAACACACAAAAATTTGATAAAAAGAGTATCTGATCAACAATACTTATATTCAAATCTACTTCATATAGAAATCTAGCTAGCTATAGTCTCTCACAAGATCAGATATATAAGATCTTCAAGAGTTCCATTATTCTTGGACTAAAAACAAACTATAATTAACTGTCAACTCTCCCAAAAACATAAGAAGAGGACTAGGTCTTATTTCAAAATAGTAAATTAAACCTAGTGGAGATAAAAGTGTAAGAATATTATCAAGACTCTACATCTTTAAAGAAGATGATTGTAATTGAAGACATGCCTAGAATAAGGTAAAACTTATTGCACAATGCTAACCATTATTAGTACAAGTAAATTCTTTCCTCCATGATCTAATAATATCATAAAGTAAAAATATGGAGTGATCCATGAATAAATCATGTTCATACTCTCCGCCCATTTCCTGCAGTGGCTTCAGAAAACTGCATGTGTTGTAGGTGATAACCTCCTTTGACTATGGTAGACAAGCATCCTTCTGTTGTAGGTTGAAATTCCTTTTGCAATGGGTTGACAAATCCTTTGCTACAGGGGTTAGTTTATTCCAAAGGCATCTTTCATCATTAATAACTATAATCAATCATAAAACTCCATTAAATTCCATAAACATTCAAAGATTCACACAATCATTTAGAAATATAATATATAATCTTTAATTCTTTAAATACTTAAAATGTACGGAAAGGTTTTGGAATGCCTTTGAAACTTATAAGAAATATGATGAAAAGTATGAAACTAGAATAAGGAAAAAAAGACATTTCTAAGGCTCATCACCCCTTAAGTTGTTTTCTTTCTTTTTGTTCTTGATTATGTTTAAGTTGAAATCTTATACTTTTTTATATTGTTAATGTGTTGTTAGTGTGTTTGTTTTGACCTCTTTTGGTCTAGTTTTTCTCTACCCATGGGGCTCCTTTTGTATAGGGTTCATGACATTTTTTTCCTACTTATCATAATAAAAAACAAAAGGGCACTCTAAGCTTTGGTCAATAGGTTAGAAAATCCAAATGTAACTAGTTCCTGTTGATGCCAAAATTTGACAAGATAACAGCCTTATGGGAAACTCGGTTAATGGGGGGACCAATTGTGCTAAACTGAGTGACCTTCGGGTTTTTAAAGAAGCTAGCTTCTTTTGTATTTGGGGTTTTGGAATGGGAAAAGGAAACAGATATAAAAAATAAAGATCTAACTAAGGTGATCTGCCAAGATGTAGATGTAGGCACGGTAAATCTATCTTTTGGATGCAATTTAAGGGCACGTTCAGCAATCTGCTAAGTCCCAGAATAACATAAATCAAAGATGAAAACTTGAATAATTTTTCCAATCACATAAAATAACTCCCATACACATTTACTGAAAAGAAGAGTCAAATACATGGTCTAAATCAACAAACTTGTATTGAAATCATAGAAGTTCTACAAATAAACAACTTAGTACAATAATGGCACAGTATATTGTTTTGTCAAATAGCTTAAGAAAATAGAAAGGCTAAACAATGGCACAGTCTAAGAGTCTTATACAATAATCTAAAAACAATACAAAAGGCTTGGTGTCTTTTCCTTAATTTTTTTGTATCTTCTGAACTCATTTTTGGAAGGAAGAAGCAGTATATATAGAAAATAATCCCACCGCCTGGCATGCCAAATAACAAAAAAGATTCCTTCATCATGAGAAATGATGCCTACAACAATGATTTCCCTTGGTCGTTGTAACAAAAAAAGATTTGAGCCACATAACACAGTCGTCTTCGCCAGATGTATCCCCTACAAATGATGGCAAAGGTCCTAGAAGAACCTCATGCAAACATGTCACCTAATCATGAAGTCACCTACAACATGTGGCAAGAGGGTGGGGCTTGTTTCTCGCTCCTTCCTTCCTCTCGATGAAATCCCCGCGGAGACATGTGGTGAAGTCCTGCTACCCAGGTCGCATAAAAGGGTCCACTCAAAAGTGTACTGCATTGATGCCACGCGGGTTTTAACAGAGCCTACTTGAAAGTTGCTAAAGGAAGCAGCCTTCAAGTGCCCGCTATGGTTGACATTACGGCATGCCAAAGAAATAAGGGTAGCTGAATCCTGCTAGAGCACCCTCGGGCGACATCGCAGGCAGCTGCAGCTAAGCTCTTCAAAAGGGGCCCAATGATGAAACGTATGGGGCGGAGCTAAACTTAGCAAAATACAAACAAACCTCAAGTGAGCTAGAAGAATTTTATATTCATAGCTTTTGGCGACTACTAGGGGTGTTTCGCATGGGGAACGAGGAACCCAAAAATTTCTGGTTCGTAGACCCGAGCCTTATCCATTGGGCGATGCAATTAGAGCTTGGAGAGAGTGGTCTGCAGAGGCAGCCAGTCGGCCTCAGATGGTGTCGATATGTCATGCAGATTCTCTTGCACTCCGTGCAAATCGATCACTTCTTTGTATGGCGATCGTGGGTGGGATATACCGGCCGCCCCTAATTTTGAGTTTGGAAGAGAGCAATCATTCTATCTAATGAGTGACACCCTCAATATCCTCTATAATAGGGGGTTGACTAAAGCTCTAAAAAGTGGATATGTCCTACTGCTTCTCTTCAATCTTCACCACTGTTTCATTGTAGCTTTCACCGAAATATTAGAAAGAAACTGTGGGAGAGCACATCTAAGCATACGGGATAATCCCACCGATGTTGTTCATAGTTCGGCCCAGTGTGGCAGTGCACTCGCTAGCATGGAAGATGGTTGTGTGGCAGTGGATGAACTCCTTTGCTATCTTGGAAATTGATTTGCAGTCTTCAATCCCTGCATGCACTAAGTCCTCATTCAACACTATGTATAACTTATCCAACAATTTTTTTTCCTCAAGAACCTTCTCCGCGATGAATTGTGGGAATCGCTCAATCATTTCATGAACCTCCCTACCTAAACTTGTTTCCTCCGCCATGAACTAGAGCGTCGGCTGAAGATTCAGGCAAAAGGAATTGACCTTTTCCCAGTATGAGATATATAGTCTCTAGTCTACTTGAAGGAGGTCCGATTGGGCAGCAGGGGGTTGGGGAAGATTCCTCAAAAAGTTGATTTATTCATCCCTTGAACCAACATCCCAAGTCAGTTCTGAAATCCTTTTGTTTGTAGTGGAGATTTTTTCTTGCAAGGCTCTCAAATCGGCAAGCCGTCTTTCTTCAACCTGGCTTCTATTTGTTGATTCCCTTTTCAGGGAAAG
The DNA here is from genome assembly GCA_007258455.2 of Sequoia sempervirens. NCBI lineage: Eukaryota > Viridiplantae > Streptophyta > Pinopsida > Cupressales > Cupressaceae > Sequoia > Sequoia sempervirens. The sequence continues at coordinate 21,301 of VDFB02370614.1, read as the reverse complement.
CTTCGCCTCCTGGATTTCCTTCTCAAATTGATCTTGTCGGCCCTCAAATTCCACGTCCGTTTGCTACAATATTTTCTCTAATTGAGTGCTTTGATGTTGAAACTCTTCATTCCTTTGTTGCATCTCCTCCTTCGCCCGAGCCAACTGGTCTTGTAATTCTTGGTTTTTCTGCTGCAGCTCAGTGACCAGGTTAGAATTATGGGCTTAGAAATTTGCAAGTTCCCCTTGGAGTCTGGCCTACTCTATCTATGCTTGATGTGACAAGAGCACAATTTTTGCATCCCTTACCTTTTTCTTCGCCAATAGGACTTTAATTCTCTCCTTGACAATTTTCAGCTCTTCTTCCCTCTTCTTCAGCTGGCGACCGAAATTGAGGAAGTCGGTGGTCACCACTTGTTGTGTTTCCTCCATGAGCTCAACCTTATCTAGCAGCTAGGATACACTTAGATCAAGCCCCATAGCATAGATGTTGTAATCCTCAGGCCACATCTCCCCTTGCGGTTTGATGACAGTTGGATGCATAGTTGCAAAATGCAACGATTGTTGAGCCTCATTAAAAAGTGTCTGCACCTTTGGATCTGTTGGCCTTTTGCTTCTGGAGCCTGATAGCTCATGCTTGTTTTGTTTTATCACCTTCTGACAAAAATTCTATTGGTGGTCTAATGAGCTCGCTCGCGAAGGGTGCACCGTGAGGAAGAGCAGATGAGAACGAGAGGGTAGTGGTTCCAGGTGATTTCTTTCTTAGAAGAGGAACCATTAGTGGGGAGAATGGGGGAATATTCCAAGGCTTGATCTGCGAACCAATGGGAGGACTCATTAGGTGCGGTGGTGATAGTGGAGTCATGGCAGGTTTCATCTATTGGGAAAACTGAGTAGGGGTTGATACAGTAGTAGCAAGAGGGGTATCAATGGCAGCTACAGAGGAAAAAGGTGAAGTGATAGTGGATGCAGACTGGGCCCCGAAAAAAGGTGGAAAGGTTTGTGGAGGAGTAAAGGAAAATGGTCCTACCTGGGAGAACTGGGAGAAACCTCCCACGACCATTGTAGAAGAAGCGGAAAAGGAAGGGTCGACACTTGAAGTGAGGGGTGATGAAGAGACAACAGGAGGAACTAAAGATTTTGAAGCAAGGAAAGAGGGAGCGAGAGATACCTACGATGCAAATGATTGCGATCCCTCGCCTATTGTGGGCTCCTGCAAACCTTCCTTAGAAGTTTCCTCTATGCGTTGCTTTTTGGTTGGTGAGGAATTTTCCACCTCTATGACCTCCAACAGTCATATTTGGGCAACTCTCAGTTTTTTCACGGCCCATGTGCGTGTCTGTGAGGATCCCAAACACGATATATTTACCCGCAGCTTCAGAGTAGTTGTGTTAGGTTGTGTCGTTGCTTGTTTAATTTTTTTGCGTTGGGGCTGCCTTTACTTCTTTTTCCTTCTCCTTCCCCTTCCCTGTATACTTTTTAGCTTCATCCGGATCCACATCCTCATCATCGCTCACATCAGTATCCTCGTGATCATTGTTCCACAACTTATCAAATCTATCATCCGTCTCTAAGCCCTGATAAGGGGTATTAGGGAGTTGGATCTCTTGTCGGTAAATCCAAAAATCCCTAATCCTTTCCTCACTCTAGTTAAAATTCCTTACCAAATCATTGCAAAGGGCGGCCCCGATTTGATGCTTCTCATTATACTTCGCCAAAGGGAAGTAGAACTTAAGCCATGGCAACCTGCTATCCTTTGTGGGAATGTGAACCAAGTCAATCAATAGATCATCCTTATCCATTAGTAGATTTCACCGCTTTTCCCAGTAAGGTCAGGGGTTGTGAATCACCTGAATTTTTGTGCCTCCCAAGTCATTATCGAGGTTATATGGCCATTTTTCGCAAATCCATACTAGCCCCAAATGAGCTAGATTTTCCTCCAATAGCTTATGCATCTACTTTTTTTGAATAACCATCGTTTTAAAGCTCAGTGGGAAGAGGAAAAATCCTTTCTTCTTGACCTTCCCTCTACAAAAATTATAGTCAATAATTGAGACTTTTCGGAACACCTCAAGGGCCAACACCCGATCTGTGATGCATTTCAAAAGCCAAAATGGTTCCTCAGTAAAGTCATGCACCCGAATGAATGTGAAATCCTCTCTGAAAAACTAGTCACATTTCAAAGTGAAACTCTACATACACCTTGTCTAGTCAATAGAAAGTCGATAAAGACTGCCATCCTCGCTCAGGTCTTGCAGAATCAGAGTCAAGAAATAATCTGAGAATGCATAATAATCATAAGTTGTGGAAAGGAGAGGAGTCCATACAGAAACTGGCCTTCTTATTCCCTTTTCATCAAACATAGCCAACCTCACATGTTTTTTTGAAGAATTTAGGGTTTTGATGTAAGAACATATGGGCTAGGAGAGAAGGAAATTTGAACCTTTGTTGTGTTCTGTATTCCCTTATTTGGCTTAGCATCTCTTTGACAATGACTTCTACGAAGTCATACCAAAATAAGGAATGTTGCCTACATAACTAAAACCCTAGACCTAGTTGAAACTCTTGAACATATATGTCGGTATCCAGGCCACAAAGGCCATTGTTGAGAAGGAATTTTGCATGTCCATGGGGAAAGCATTGTGCACTACTAGAATTTTTGGTGGCTTTTTATAATCCTCCCTAGACCTTTTGGTTTCTTTGTTATAAAAATCCAAAGAAAGATCATTGGTTCTCCATATTTTCTCCCCCTTTTCTGGAGTGAATGACTCCATCTTGTCCACTTGAGAGTTTTTTGTAGGGATGCATAGCATGCTCCAGATAGCTTCTATTTTTATGTTAACTCTCAGCTCCCAACCTTCGATGGTGTTGGTATCTGGGTTAAAATGTTTAATTCCCTCGTTGACTAGTTCAGGGCAGTAATGCACAAAGGGGACCATATACTGTGGAAGCCCACTGAACCATTACTTTTGTGGCAAAGAATTTGGGTCACTATTCTTCTTCATTCTCTCGCAAGATGCCTCCCTAAGAGTCTCAGGGTTCTTTTTGAGGATGGGATCCTGAATGTTATCCCATTCTTCCTTTATTTGGCTTTGGTCCCTGTGATTTTTTTGCTTTTCAACGGCCTGCGTGTGAATCCACTCCGGCTTCTCTAGTATCCTAGGTGAAGCGTAAGAGGTATCGCTGAAAATATTGGCTATGGGTGTCGCATGCATGGCATCAAACAAACTTTGTGTTGCCTCTCCTTGCGTTTTAATCTGAAGATTTTGGGCCATTTTCCTTCTACTGTGGATTTTTGTGATACTCAAACTTACTACAATTTACTGGTGTTCCTTAGCAATTCTGCACTCGAAACTCCTTGCTTTGGATAGGTACTCAAGAAGCTTTTTACAATGTTAGCCTCCTGCATGCAATACTTAGCTATTTCTTTCTTGGGGTGGCAAACAATAGTTTCCTTTTAGCATTAAATTCGGCATGTACCACCAACTCTTTTGCTTTTGCGAAATGAATTCCTTGCCATTTTGAAAAGACAAGAATTCATAATGACATTTAGTAATGATGTCCTACAATGCAATTTTCTTGGAAAATTGAGGCGGCGATTTGAAGGCATTTTTACGCTTTCGCATGCTTTGGAAATTAATATCTCAAAGAGAATAATTAAGCCAAATACGAAATGAGTACTTGAAAAGATTTAAGTTCATCCTTGGAGTTTGAAAAATGCTTGCAATGCGACGCCTCAGCATTTGGCCATGCAGACTACCACCAAAGATTGCCATTGGCTTATGCTAATTAATTACCTCTACTTAACTTCACATGTAGTGAGTCATACCTAGTAGACACAACTAGGTGGGAAATTTTAGTAGGCGCTTAGTGGGATTTTTGAGTTAATAACTCAATTAGCATCATGCTTATGGCATGCAAGTACCTCGGATATCCTGGCTATTTCTATAAATAAGCCCCTAGACAACAATAAAAACACACTTAGCAATTGGGAAGAATTGGCATTAGGCTTTTGAGTAGAACTAGCATTAGGAAGCTGGGTAGAGCTTAGCATCATGAATACTCCAATTAGGCTGGTTAGCAACAAGTCTCAGATGACTTTCTTGGGTGAAATCTCAAATAGGCGCCTGAAGAGAATGACCAAGAACAAACATTCATTGGAAATTGTAGTAATGAAGAGGGTGTTAGGAAGGGACTGCATTGAGTACGAAGATAAGTATAGAGTTAATACTGACGTCTTCACTTACTTTGTTGCCTCGTTGCTTGATATTGAGGTCCTTAAATAGATGATTCTTCGCCTGGTGCTAGAAATCTTCCTGAAGCGGTACCTTGGAGGCCTTGGTGAGATTGTGGCAAATGTTGTATATGGCCTGGGCATTCTGATGGCAAGCGACCTACGTAAGCATATCGAAGAAGATACCATGGTGCCATGGGTTCTGTTTCTAAGTGGGTTCCACATTCAAACACACGAAGAGCACCGTCAGAGGGTCACTCGCACCTATCACTTCCTGTTGCGCTGCTATAATGTGGTGCTTTTCTATGGTGTAGAGTGGTACACTAAGTTCAAGGATTTGGTATATCCCTCACCACTGGCCATTGTTGTTGTTGATGCTCTTGTTGCCCCTAATGCTCCTGTTATCATTCCTAATGCTCCTATTGCCATTCCTGCCGATGATGTTATTCCAAATGTTGTTGATGATGATCCCATTCCTGCTACTTAAGACTCAAAACTTTTATATTTTTTAAGAATCAACCTATTTTTTGTATATACACCTTAAAAAGGCTTTTAGCGTATATATATATATATATGAAAAATATGCATGATATATAGATATACTTAAAAGTATGGCCTCATAGCCATTTTGAAAATGTATTATCGAAGTATATAATTTCGTATATAATCAATATACAACTTATATCAAATTCTTGTCTCTTTTTCTTGTGATTTTGCAATATGGGTTCTCTTTTCTTCATTTCTTTGAGTACCTTTTATATTTTGCACATATGAGTTCATTTTTCAATTTTCCGCATATGGGTTCATTTTCCAATTTTCTGCATATGAGTTCATTTTCCTACTTCATGGGTTGCTAATAAGTTTGGAAAGATCGACTGACAAAACATGAAAGAAAAATAATTACAATACTTACATATTTACACTGGCAGAATAATAATGAACCTTAATTAAACAATTCGAGGTGGATTTCGTTAACCAAAATTCCCAATGCTTCCTTCTCCATAGTTTCTAATTCAAATTTGTTGTGTTGCTTTCATTGAATTATTTTGAAAGGACCTTCCCACAGATTGTCAAATTTTCCATGTTGGCCAGGCTTCGTGGCCCTTTCATTGAATTTTAACACTAGGTCTTTGCATTTTAGACCTTGGTCCGAAGCTTTCTTTTTAAACCATTTTTTAACCACCTATTGGCAATTAGACATGGCTATTAGGTCATTTTCCCTTTTTTCTTGTACTTCCAACAACTCGTCTAACTGAACCTCCATGGCTCCATTTTCTTCAACTTCCAAGGATTTGAGCAGTTGTAGTATCGGAATCTCCATAGAGATGGGCAATAACGCTTCTTTCCTATACACTAACTCGTATGGTGAAGTCTTGAGGACTTGCTTAGGAGTTATGTGGTCTACTCAGAGCGTTGCCCGAAGGTTCTTATTCCATTCTCTCTGATCTTCCGACCCAGTCCTTTTAATGAGTCAAACTAAATTTGTATTAGTCGACTTTGTTAGGCCATTCCCTTGTGGGTAGTAATTTGATGATGTTTTTAAGAATATTCCATGCACGCGTGTGAATTGACATACCTTAGAACCTAAGAAATCCTTAGCGTTGTCGGATATGATGGTCTTTGGAGGGATGAATCTTGTTATCAGTCCCTCGAGGAAGTTCACAATCTCCGCCTCTATTGCATTCTTTAGGGGCATGACCTCGGTCCTTCTGGTGAAGTAGCATGTGGCTGTGAGGATCCATTTGTGTCTGGTGCTGAAGGTAGGATTGATCATCCCGATGAAATCAAGGCCCCACTATGCGAAGGGCTCATCAACCACTATCGGGTTGAGAGGCATTGCAGAGTTCTTCCTCTGTGGCACAAAGAATTGGCATTCCTTGTAGGATTTCACCAAAGAATATGAGTCTTTGAATAGCATAGGCTAGAAGTATCTGACGCACATGATTTTGATGGCGGTGGTTTTCGCAGAGAAGTGTCCACCCGTGGGACTGCTTTGAAAAGTATCAAGAATTTTCTTTGCTTGCTCAATGGTGGCACACCGCAATAGAACTCCATTGAAGTTCCTTTTAAAGAGGACCCCTTCAATAATTGTGTATCCGTTGTTCTACAATCTATAAAATCTTCTCTTCTGAGAAGGAAGGCCCGACAAATATCTTCCATTGTGCATGAATCTTACTCTGCCTGCTAGCCAGCAGCTTTCGGACTCAGACTCATTTGTTAGAACCAGCTCTAGATGCTCTTCTTCAGCTACCATTTCCTCATCGCGTGCCAAATATTCACACAATCCTCTTCCTCAGACAGTCTTTGTAGGCTTGACCTCAATGTCATATTCAAGGATCGTAGTGATCCAACTGGCCCTTTTTTCGATGATCTCTCCTTCCATGATATGTTTGTGCACACTGGAATGTGCAACATAAACAATCACCTTGTTGCAAGATATGTGGTGTCAAAACTTCTTGATCCCATTAACAATGGCGAATGCTTGCCTCTCGATGAAATTGTAGTTTTCCTCATAATGCTTTAAGGTCTGGGAGTAAAATGCTATCGTATGTTCTCCCTTTCCTTCATCATCTTTTTGAGTTAGCACATTATCGATGTTGGATTTGCTACTGAATACATGCATTATAAAGTTCTTCGATAAGTCTGGATTGACCAACACAAGAGATGAAGAAATAGCGTCCTTAACCTTATCAAAGGCTTCTCTAGATTCCTTTGTCCATTTGAATAATTAATCCATTTTTAGCATCAGGGTGATAGGTCTAATCATTCTTGCAAAATCATAAATGAATTTGCTTACAAATTTTACCTTCCCCAAAAAAGACTGGACTCCTTTCTTGTTGACTGGTAAGGGAAGCTCCTTGATTGATTTCACCTACTCAGGATTGATTGTGATTCCTTCTTTGGACACTACATGTCCCAATAATTTTCCTTGTGGCACTCTGAAAACACATTTTTTTGGGTTCAGGGATACCCTGAACTCCTAGCATTTTTTGAAAACCATTTCTAGGTGATCAAAGTGATCATCCTTAGATTTGGAGAATATAGTCAAATCATCCAAATAGATTAAGATAATCTTGTTGATCAACTCTCTGAAAGTGATATCCATTGCCCGTTAGAAAGTGGCTCCTACATTTGAGAGGTCGAAAGGAATTTTAGCATATGAAAACATTCCCCACTTGGTAGTGAATGTTGTTTTGTGCCAATCCTCTTCTTTGAATTGGATCTAGTTATAACCAGAGAAACCGTCCAGGAGAGAAAACATTTCTTATCTTGCCACTATTTGCAAGATTGACTCCATAGAAGGCAACGGGTAGTGGTCTTTCAGGGATGCTCTGTTCAGGTCTCAAAATTCAACACATAGGTGGATGTCTCTATTCTTCTTTCGAACTGGAACTAGGTTGGATACCCATGTGTTATGCTTGATCAAGAAGACGATATGGGACTGAATTAGCTTTGTTAGCTCTTGCGCCATTAGTGCCTCAATCTTGGGATTCACTGGCCTCTATTTTTGGCAGATAGGTTTTGCACCTTCCATCAACTCTATAGTATGTTGGATGATTTCAACATCATATCCCTTAAGGTCATCATATGACTAGGCCACTAATCCTTCATATTTCTCACAGAAATGGATGATCCTTTCTTTATCATGATGCAGGACATCCTTTTCGACTTTGAGTTTCCTTTCGTCTCTGACCTATAGGTCTTCATAGTCGCTTTTGTGCAATACAAATTTCCTCTTTTTATTCCTCGCATCATCACAATCAAATAGGTTTTTGAGAGTGACCAGTCCTTTGGGAAGCTTGTTGGATCTCAACTGAATGATTTATTTGTCATAGGCCTCAGCAATCCTCGGTTGAAGTTGCTCGGTGAACTCTCCCAACTATTGGATGAATGAGGCAATGTGTTCATCACTTTTGAACACTTGCCAACTTTGATCATTATCTGGAATTTTTGATTGGATGATCACTCGCATAGAGTGTATGTTATGAATCAAGTCAGAAGCAGGATCAAATTGAGATCTGATTGTTGTCATGCGATCTGCATCTATATTTTTCTCCCGAGGCACTGTCTGGATATTGAAGGATTCAAATCCCTCGATCAAGTCACAGAATCTATGTCTATAGGATCTCATGCGGAGATTTTTGGCTGCGAAGATCCCTCAAACTTGATTGACCACTAGTTCCTAGTCTCTAAACACCATTATTTTCTTGATGCCCATCTGCTCTGCAAGGCTTAGACCTTGCACTAGGCCTTCATATTTTGCTTCATTGTTCAAACAAGTGAACTGGAAGCGGAAGGACTAGAGTGTCTTTTCATTTGATGGGGATGTCAAACATATCCCGGCTCCTGCGCCAACTTTGCATCTTGCTCCATCAAAGTGCAGCATCCATAGCTTTGAAGCTTGACCGCTCTCGGGTTCCTTCATGACCTTTGGAAGCACTTGATCTTCATCATAGATGACATAGGTACCCAACCCAATGGCATGATAATTTCTGAAAGGATCAGTGTCTATATATTTTCTCAAGAGGACTTCCTCAAACTCTGTCAGGTCTCCAGTCACTTTTTATCCTCTAGTAGCTTGGTACAGTACGTTTCCTCTTTGGTAAAAGAGGTATGAGCAACTTCAAAGTTGATCATGGCTTCATCGGCCACATGTACCGAATGTAGAGGTTCAGATATTATTTTCATTTTAGCTCCATGCTTGGTCCTGAGGATCAAGTGTGACCAATCCAAAGAAAGATATCCACCTATCTTTGAAGTGAATTCCCGGGATAGGCAGAGGCTGAACATGGGGGGAACGCCAATGATCACGGTATCTTGCATAACTGTGATGCTAGGACAGGAGAATAGAGTCAAGGGGAGGTTCTTGATGACACTTATGGTTTCAACCTTGTTCCCATCAAGATGCATAACCCCCATTTTTAAAGGTTCATAGATAAGTTCTAAGGCTTCAACTATTTTCTTGGGCATGACTGTAGTGCTAGCGCCAAAGTCAATCATGGAATTACGCAATAGTTTCTTCCCCACAATAAGAGCTAGGAAAAAGGGTTTGGGTTTTTCCTTGCCTTTAACCTTGATAGAGGCTTCCTCTGTACTATTTGTGAGAACTTTGGTAGGAGGTGATAGATCAACGGTCTTTCCCTTAGGTGATTGCTCTGTTTGCTCAATGATTGCATCTTCCCAGAGGGCCTTCTGCAACAATGTCTTCTGCTCCAGAATAGCTAAGATATCGCAAAGGGACACATTAGCTGAGGATTTCATTAATTGTTCTACCACATTGAATGTTGGTGGATTTGAAGCCTTCTATTCCTTAGCCTTGGTTATAACAATTTCCTTCCATGGTTGAAATTGTTGTGCAACTACGGAGGTACTAGGAGTATGGTTGGAAACACTTTAGGTTGCAGATTGTTTGGTTGTGGGATGACTGGTTCGCCCATGAATCTCCTCTTAGAGCAAGTGTTGTAATTAGACTGCACTTTCGGAGCTTTCAATGTGGATGCATAATTGGAAAACAACGCCTCCTCTTCTTCCATCCATGAGAAGAGTGTGTGATTAGGAACTATATCTATTTCTTGTTCCATGGACATCCCTTTCATTTGCGCGATGAGTACCATTTTTTCCATTTGTAGAGAGGCATATACATAACCTCCAAGATCTGATATCGTGCCTTGGTTGCGTTGTTCCACCACTTTTTGTTGCAGGTTGCCGCGTAGGCAGTTTCGAAACATATGTGTGTCACCACAGGGGAAGCACTAGGGGTTGATTTCATCGACTAAATTGTTTTTCCCTGCTGTCAACTCTCTACTCGAGCTTGGGTGAGCACCTTGCAGCGGAGTAGGTACAGGTACTATTTGATTAGTTGTTTGAGCATGCGGATTTGTGTGTGAGCCTCCTTGGAACTAATTTTTTTGGTAGGAAGATCTTCCACCTTAATCATTTTGGCGCAGACTAATTCCGCTTGATGGTAGTAATTTCATTGGCAATGGTCTGCAACATCTCCTTGATGTCGCTCATCTCATCCTTTGAAGAGCCATATGTAGAAGCAATGTTTTGTGGTGTGCCTGGATATGTGTACATGGATTGAGGAGGATTGTGTGCACTGGTAGATGGGACTTCTTGGGTGGAAATTGATATTTTGGGAAATATAGGCATAATGGGCTGAGGTGGCAACTTCCCGACATTTATCAAATTGTTCTCTGCCTTGACAATGACGTTGTATGCATCTGGTAGAGTGGTTTTTCCAAGGGACTAGATCATCATCGAGATGTTGGCATTGATGGATTTCAAGTAGAACATGAATGCTAATTCGGTCGGTGGGCGGATAGCAGCCTGGATCCTCTGCCAAGTTGTATGGAACCAAGTGTTGAAGTCAGTCATGGCTTCATGTGGAGCCCACTTTATGGTCGCCAGTTGATGATATAGCGAAGACCAATCTCCATCATTCAAAAACCTTTCATAGAAAGGATCTTCGAGTTGATCCCAAGTACTGATAGTGTTAACTTGCAGAGTGAGGTACCAATCCAATGCTCTACCCCTGAAAGAGGCAGCGAGCAACCTTAGTGCTATATTTTGTTCGGTGACTCCATGCACCAAACACACATCCACCACATCTTGCAGGTGTTCGGATGGTGTTTTTGAGCCATCCCCAGTGAATTTTGGTATAGCTTTTAAAGTAGAGGCCGAGATAGGGTCCCAAATGGCGGGTGCTACTAGTGCTACCAGGGGACTTTCAGCATCCCATGCCACATAAATTTTTTTTCCAATTGGCAACATGGTTGGTGGAGGTATTGAAACATTCACTGGATGGGTTCTAGTTCATACTGTTACTAGTGGTAACACTAGCAATCCAGTGTTATTAGTTGTTTGGGATCTAGTAACAAGTCGATGGCTCATACACCCTCTTTATATTTAGGTATATTTAAGCAATCCCACCGAGCGTGCCAGAAAAAGAAACTGTTGATGCCAAAATTTGACAAGATAACAGCCTTATGGGAAACTCAGTTAATGGGGGGACCAATTTCTCTAAACTGAGTGACCTCCGGGTTTTTAAAGAATTCAGCTTCTTCTGTATTTGGGGTTTTAGAATGGAAAAAGGAATCAGATATAAAAAATAAAGATCTAACTAAGGCGATGCACCAAGATGTAGATGTAGGCACGGTAAATCTATTTCTTGGATGCGGTTTAAGGGCTCATTCAACAATCTGCTAAGTCTTGGAATAATAGAAATCAAAGATGAAAACCTAAATAATTTATCCAATAACATAAAATAACTCCCATACACATTTACTGAAAAGAAGAGTCAAATACATGGTCTAAATCAGCAAACTTGTATTGAAATCATAGAATTTTTGCAAATAAACAACTTAGTACAATAATGGCACAGTATAATGTTTTTTCAAATAGCTAAAGAAAACAGAAAGGCCGAACAATGGCATAGTCTGAGAGTCTTATACAATAATCTAAAAATAATACAAAAGGCCTGGTGTCTTTTCCCTAATTTTTCTATATCTTTCGAACTCATTTTCAGAAGGAAGAAGCAGTATATATAGAAAATAATCCCACCACTTGGTGGGCCAAATAATAGAAAAGATTCCTTCATCATGAGCAATGATGCCTACAGTAATGATTTCCCTTGGTCATTGCAAAAGAAAAATATTCGATCCATAGAACACAGTCGTCTTCGAGCTAGATGTATCCCCTGCAAATGATGGTGGTGGTCCCAGCAGAACCTCGTGCAGACATGTTTCGCTCAACCATGAATTTAGTTATGACATGTGGCAATAGCGTGGGACTTGTTGCTCGTTCCTTCCTTCCTCTCGATGAAATCCCCACAAAGGAGACTCGTGGCGAAGTCCTCGCTACTGGTGTTGACTGTGGGGTCTACCAAAAAGTGTACCCGGATTGATGCTACATGGCATGCGGACAGAGCCTGATTGAAAAGTGAAGGGATGCAGTCTTCAAGTGCCCGCGGTGTTGACACGTAGAAACATGGTAGGGCACGCCGAAGAAACAAGGGAAGGAATCCTTGCGGATATCGCCTATCGGAAACATGGTGGCAGCGAGCGAAGCTCTTCAAAAGGGGGCCCAATGATGTTTAAATGTATGGGGCACGGGCCAGACTTAGAAAAATACAAACAACCTGAAGGGAGCTAGAGGAATTTTATATCCACAGCTCCCATCAAACAACTCTCACCACCTCATGGGAATCTACCATCTCTTGTGTAGATTGTGTGAGTGACCAAATTAACATGTGGTCCAATAAGAGAGAAGAAGCATGACAACTTTATTCAAAAAAATTGTTATACCACCAAGTAAAAGAGAAAAAATATTGAAATATGATTTGCGTACAATGTTCATTAATCCAAAAACCAAGACAACCTTGCATGGAAGTTGCAAGAGGTTTCATATTCATTGGTTCCAACACAAAGGAATAAGGAAATTTTTTTGAGAGAAGTGGTGGGTAGTTTCTTACCATCTATTGTGAAACAACAATAAGGTCTCACGTTATTGTTTGAGGAAAATCTATTGTGATTTTGTTCTCAAGGAGATCTCCAATTACTTTTACATGCATGACTTCCATCATAGAGGTGAGGGCTTTGCACATGATAGAGAGGGGGCACGTCATGCCCAAAATCAAGCATGAAAAACCCTTGCTAGGCTAGAAATTTAACACATCATGATCCCTTCCATTGTGAAGGAGAGTGTTGAGGTGAAGAATTTGTAGTCCATCAACTCCCTCACCTAGACCTTGTTACAACACGTCATTTAAACAAGGTGATTAGGAAAATTCTCCTAGGTTTTGACAATCACCTCACCTTTGCCTAAATTATGGGTCTATATATGATTATGCGTCTAAGGATGCTCGGGATGCATGGGGATAGGAGAAAGACACATATTGGTTGATATGGTGTTCATATATGAGTTTCTCAATAGGACATTTGACATTGACATACAAGTAATTTTGAATAAGGTTAAATCCAATTTACTATATTCCTTTTGAAATATAATATTAACTATATCATATATGATGATTGAAAGTTAATGTAAATTATATGTAATAAAATTTCAAGGTTAGGGTGTTCATACTACATTTTTCAGCTCTTCAACTCCCAATATCTCCTATTTATTAAGTGCTTGACATGAACATTGAAGGTTGTGGGTAACTTTTGTAGATATTGATAAATTGTCAAAATCGTCTAGATCTATGGTTGGTGATACTTTTGTGAAGGATTTCTATACAAGTGTATCATAACTATGTTGGTTACTAATAATACATTGGGCTAATTTTGAGTGTAGGGTTTTCTCTCAAATGGGTTTTCCCCACGTACACTTGTGTTATGGTATATATTTTAATTTTTATTTAAACATGTTTTTGCTTTCTATAATTGTTAAAAGATTAAAATTTGCACAACACTATTATTAGAGTATTATTGTAGAAAGAATTTTCAAATGACTTGCTTCCTTTCATTTAGTATTAGAGCTTGATCACCTTAAATTTTAGGTGTTCTAGATTTATAAAATGTACTAATATTTGTTTGATTTGGATCTTGCACAAGGATTTTTTTATTTTATTGCAAGAAGAGATGGGAAACACATAATGCTAGAGATGGAGAAGTTTTCCAACACAAAATTTGAGTTGTGGAAGCTCAAGATGGAGAATCTGCTCATAGACTAATATCTATGGGTTATATTATTTGAATCCAAAATTACAACTGCATCACAAGAATACTGGGAAAAGAATCCTAGGAAAAGAAACACAATTTGGGGACCTAAGTCATTGATCCAAATGATCTATTGTTGATAATCTAATATTTCTTTCATGCACCTTCATAGTCAATTCACATATATGACATAGAATCAAATGAAGATCAATGCATGATGTATTTCAAAAAGCAATTTAAATTATCACATAAAAAATAAAAAATATTTTCCAATCATGATGAGGTGGTTAATAAGGCATGCTACTCTTGCAACATGACATACGCATAAGGTTACACAATGTAAGGTTCCTTTAACAAGTATTACTACACCACTATTTTCTTCAAAGTATTAGGCATATCAATGAACTATCATCTCTTTCACAACCAAATACGTCAATTGCATGAGTACATGATGCTAAATCAAAATCTAAGAGCATCGATATTCCTTTTCACAATAAGGGTATTCATAGTCACACTATCCCAAGAGGATACATATACACAATCATGACTGCACAATAAAAATTCAAGAGTTCAAGAAGGTGGTTCATACATGAAACCAAGTTATCAACAAAGACAAGGGGTGAGCTTCTCCATGACAATAATTAGGTCCTAATCCATGACTATGTTCTCTCACAAACATAAAACAAAGGTAGGATGAGGGAATCATATACCTTGAATACACTCTCTAAACACATACAATGATGCCACAACACCAATGGAAGCATATACAAGAGGTGGGACAACTAGGAGATACTATACCTCAACTAGTTGAGGTGACCACTAGTTTCTATAAATGGAGTAGGATGAGGAAGACAACTACCTCCAATTCATTCCATGACAACTCAAATGACGCCCAAAAATAAGGAGAAAACCTTCCCAAGAGGTTACCCAACTAGTAAGCGTAAGCTCTCAACTAAACAGAATAACAATTGAACAATTTAGTGAAAAGGCACTCTTCCTAATGAAAAATAGGGAAACTTATCAAATAAGTGTCAACATGGTAAGATTCAATAAACATGGGTGAAAAAATTATGTATATATTTTTTTCCCAAAAAAATATTAGAAGTGCATTTGCTACCACGAGTGTAATACTGGATTTGTTGAATGTGACAACATTTTCATGCATTGTAAACTTTGTAATGGTCTCTTTTGTATTATACATAGATTTATGAGGTTTTGTAATGAATTATTAAGCATGATTTGTTATTGATCTCATATATGGGTGAAAGCACGAAGTTTAGTCCACTTCAGGTGGAAGTTTTTACCTTAGAAAAATCTCAACGTCATGAAAAATGAATTAGGATCCCTTTTTTTAGCAATCCAGATCCCATTTTGCTTTGAGGTCCCAAGCCTAAAACTAAAATGGGATCCCCTTTTTTTAAAAATAAAGATCCCATTTTGAAAATGGATCTCATTTCAGAAGCATAAAAAAATTATATTTTTATGAAACAGGATCCCATTTTTTTAAATATGATTTTTTGGTCAGGTTTGTGCTTTGTTTTTCGATTTGAGAAAAGGCTTGGGGATCCAAACCTAAGCTTTGGACCTGGTTTGACCTACAACTTGAAGGTCCTGTCAATGTCATAAAAAATAGTGACTTTGGGCATATGTTTGAAGACCCTTTTTTGACATATATTTTTTTTACAATTGGATTATTTTTCTATTTTTGAATTAATCGTCTAATGAAACTAGTCCATAAACTTGAAATATCAAGGTTTTTAGTATTTTAATAACTTATTAAAATATTTTTTGAAAAACGAATTGTATGAAAGCTGCATTCCGTATAATCTTTCAATTTGAAAAAATCAAAAAGGATAAGTTTAGGTCATCTTATGACGGTATTACGATTTTCAAAACGACAAATATGGCCAATAAAAATTAACAAAAATCAATAAAAAATTAACAAAAAATCAATAAAAAATTACAAAAATATATCAAAAGCGTGCTTCAGTGTGTTACAAATCTTTTCCCAAAAGGATTTAGAAAAATACGATTATTTAGTTCAAAATATGGATGATGTACATGTGCATGGTATGGTAAAAAAAGTGACTTTTAAATAGTGGGTTTTAGAAAAGCCTACTGAAAATCAATTTGTATCATCTGGGTATTAAAATAAACTACATATTTTGAAACTAGACTCCGAGTACTACATTTTATGATCAATGACTTTTTTCAAGATTCCATCTCTAAGTGCTTCAAATTTTAAGATCAAATGTGACAAATTCTGAAAAATCAAGGAAAACACTTCCACTTTTTGGCCAAAAAGTGGACTTAACTTCTTGCACACACCCATATTTGGTGTATGTAAATACATAGCTCAATACTCCTTGTGGTTTTATTTTACTTTTGTTTTAGTAATTTTGTGAATCTATTGCCCAGTGGATAGGCACCTATCTTGAGAACTAATGATTCAATCACCAACCTTTAAATAAATAAATAAAACAACCGAATGTAGGAATTAGTTTTAGTATGTGTGCTATTAATGATTAAGTAGTTTAAATAGGGAAATATGAGTTGTGAAATTTATCATCTAAATCATTTTGTGAATCATGTTCTTGTAGCCTCATGTTGCAATTTTTTAATGATGCCCACATAAGCTATATAAGAGGTCATTTGTGTATTTGGTTTACCTTTAACCTAGGGACAACCTTAGGGGTTAAACTTACTTTAGACACAACTACAAACTTTACACCTTGCAACATATTTCAACATTTTCATTCTTATTTAGAATACCTCTAGGAACACCCTCTTCGGCTTAATTGAACCCAAAGTACAAAAAATCTTATCCACTCTCATTCATTGGCCTTGAACCCTCCAAATTCACCCTCATGAATGACACACCCTAGCTTTGAAGGTGAAATTTTGTTCTAGGATTATGGAGTAATGATGTTTGGAAATAATAGGAGGAAAATACTAGACTCAATTGCTTGACTATGAGGGTCTCCCCTTTAGGTGTAGATGATGTTTTTCAATTGGCCACTTGGCTTCTAATTGTCCACTCTCTTGATGCAAGGGTGTAGTTATGTGGGGGAAGAATGCTCATAACGATCACTGGAGTGTTAACGCCTCCAACTCTTTGGTTGATGTGCCATTTAAGGATGAGGCATCTTCTTAGGATTTTGGGTCATCTCTTCATGTACCCCCTATGATGTTTCACATTATTGAGAGAGTTTATTTGGTGGCTTACATGGATTATGAGAGTCTCACTCCTCTAGGTCCTTCGACTCATACAACTCCCCTTGGTGACTCCCACCAAGATCTTGATCTAGTTGTTTATTGGTTGGCTTCTCTAGCTAGATGTTCCTTATTTGTGTTACACCCATGGGTGGCCCATTGAGGGGGTTTATTTCCCATCTCCTAGATATGAGGATTTAGAAGACAACATTTCTTAGATAATTGTTCAAATGATGAAGAAAGGTCTTCCCAAATCTGTATCTTAATCGTACACCATGGTTAAGGATGTGAGCTTGAATGGGGAAGGGTATGGGATTGCTTAGGCTAGATCCTTGGGTACTATTTTGTGCTTGGAAAATTGGTTGTTACTATGTATTTTTTGGTATGTTATCTTGGTTGCAGTTTTTCAACGTTTATCCCATCTATTGTAAAGGGTTTATGGTCTCTTCAAAAGAAAATTAATTTAATCAAAACATGCATAAAAATTTAGGACACCATAATATTATGACATGTTTTAAACTTATGATTTGAGACACAAAAGGTCAATTTCCTGATTAAACTTAGCTAATTAAGTGTGAATTTGACTCAAGAGGATAACAAGTTAATAAATAACCCTTTTCATATTAGCAAACCAAGCAAGTGTTTGGGCATTCCTTTATTCCAAGGTAGAGAAAAAGAAACTATATGGAATGGATTGATTAATAAGATGAAACAAAATAATCAATTGAAAGGTGAAATAGACCAAACTAGTTGGAATGTTATTTTTCACATAGTTTGTGCTCTAGTTGATCCCAATCTATTAGTGTTAATGCTAATAGCCTTAAAACAATCCATATGGAGATTAAAAGATGAATAGAAAATATATATAATCCTATGCATGAGAACCAATACTAACATAATCTTGAAATGGAATAGGAAGAAATAATGGCATGTACATATGATGCCTTGCTTCTAAAGACAAGGTTGTGAGATAAGATTAGACAAGATCATGGCATGTGTCGTATTCCTATAACATGAGACAACTAACTCAACAAATATGAAATGACCTAGGACATGAGCATTAAATGCCATAAGATAAGATCTAAGCATGACAACTAAGACTTCTAGAAATATTCCTAGGACCTAAGTAAACTTAACATGTGAATAGGACCTACTAGTGGACTAGATAGGTAAAATACCATATTCACACCAACAATATACATAAGATTTTAAACCAAGAAACCCTTTAAAGAAAAAAATCTAGCAAATCAACACTCATTGTATTTATTTAGTAATTATTCACAATATAATAAGGTATTTCACACTAACAATATTTAAGGCATGTGTGAGCATTAAGGGCGCATCAATCCAAAAAATTAATAAATGGTATTAAAATACAATGAGTAAAAAAAATTTGGGCCAAAAAACCACCCATTAAGGACCCCCAAAAAATTCTTTAAGGGATCCTACCCTTGAACCTCTCATGAGGGCTAGTTATCCCCCCATTTATCATAACTGAGAGGAAACATCATATCTAAAATAAGATTGCTCTAAACCTATGGAAAAGGGTGATGAGTAATTATTTCCTCTAGTTTCATGGCAAAAACGGTCTTACAAAAGATATAGGTGGAATGAGATTACACAATACAAAATGGACCTACATGGCCCTATGTGCTAAAAAATGACTAACAATCTCATTGATTCTTGGAGCAAAGATGTTACAAGGAAAATACTTCAATAATGAAGAAGCTAAATGGTTCTTCATCCTGCCCTTCCTAAAGGATTTACAATATAGAACAATGTGTAGGATACACCATTCTTGAGTGAAGTGGGCTTATAATCAATGCTTGAGTTATTAGAAGAGATCTATTGTTGTGGGAAGGTGCCAACTTTTTTGAATATATGAATCCATGATCTAAGTGAAGTTGAAGGTTGATGGATGCACCTGTTGTTTGTGGATAGGTTAAACTAGTAGTTTAATAGAAACCAAAACCTATGATTAAGCCATTTGACTGGTTAAATTAATAACCAAACAATCATATTGCCAAATGTTGGTAAGCATTTAAATCCAATAATATAGTTGAAAAGGAGTTAGATAGATGTAATTTGCTTGGACATTTGTAGATTGGTTTTTCTAATTGATGATTAGAACTTTGCAAGTTTAAACATGCAATTAGATGATATGATTGAGAGACTAGCTACTGAAGGTCAATATGACTTAAAAAAATAGCCATCAATGATTCACTTTTAATTTGACGAATGACATACCTAAGTTTGATTTATTGATTCAAGGCCATTTACATACTCTTGTTGATAGTTCCCAAAATAACAAGATCATGTGTTGAGAAGAGTGGTGGGTCTAGTAAGTCTTTCATAGTATTTGTTCAAGTTTATGAACATTTTTTGAAGTGTATTAGTGAATTTGTGAAAGTTAATAAGTATTTAATTGACTGATAGTCAAGACCCAAGATTGTGCCACATTATGAGCATAGAGTAATGATCACTCATTTGGATTTAGTGATCATTTGTTGAGATTAGAAGTTGAATAAGCACATATTGTAGATATCTCTTATTATAGACAAATTCAATGTTTTCATGTAGTTTTGATAGGCCCAAAGTAAACCATTTTTTCTTTTGTTTAGGCATTTGGGGTCAATGGAAGAATTAGCCTATGAATTAGCAAATGACCATCGATCATTGATCTAATAGTTAACTTGGATAGAGATCTTGTGACATGTCATCCAAGGACAAATTTCATATGCTAGTATTAGTGGACCCCACTACTCTGATTTTATTATTTGATTGAACATTTAGAGATCTTTAAAAACATCAATATTTAAAAGGGTAGATAAATATGATCTTGCCACATATCAATTGTCATTCTAGAGTAGAGTGTGCAATCTTTGTTCATTGATGCAAATATTTATGGAAGACTTTCCTTATGGAACTATGAATGCTTGTAAATCATAAATTACAAAGTATCATTAGTGTGAGACCTTTCTGCATTTCTCTCTCATTTGTCTTATTCAAATGCTCACCTTTTGTGTGAGAGATCACTTGAATTAATCTTTGATCACATATTATTTTTATTATATAATAAGGGAAATAAGGGTCCATACCTTGTTACAAAGCAAGCCAAAAGGATAAGACAAAAAAAAATCCATAAAGGAAAATAGGTAGAACTCATACAAAAACTAACACCACAACTGATAAATAACATATACACAAGGAAACAAAGAAGTTAAGATATGTTGGGGGAAAAACTACTTGGAGAGTTTTAATATTTTCCCAATCATCATAAATGAATTTTAATAGCTTCTCCTCAATTCCAATGTTATTATTTACCTTCTTCTTTCTTGGGCTGAAACATTATTAGTAATAGTGATCATTTTCTTACAAACAAAGAAGAATAAGGGTAGATGTTGATTTGTACATGACCTTAAAGCTGAAATTAAGAACATTTTGAACCATGGATTCTAGTTTATTCATTTTTTTCATTTATAGCCTTCACATTTTCCTATAAAGCAACTATAATTTTGTTATTGCTGACATAAAGGGAATAGGATTACTTGTATTGTTTCTCCTATCAACCTTCATCAATTGAAAAGGAAAAAAGACTTTTGAGTTTTGTATAATTACCTTTAATTGATATCTTAATAGGATATATTATGGCATTACCATATTATTTGAATGAGAACACTATCCAAAGAAAGGTGTCGACATGATATCAATGTTAGTGAATAATTCTAGTATGAGTTGAAGTGTGCATGTGTTCTTAAAATGATTTCCTAGAGTTGGTAATTGATTGATGTTAGTTTTGAACTACCATGAATTAGTTTATACTAGTATTTTATATCAAGCATAACTATCTGGGACTTTGATTCTATGGAGTTAGTTAATTGGTGTAATGAATTAGTGATACTATGCTTATTGCTAGCCAATTCAATGTCTCAATTTATTACCTAAGCCTAATTGAGTTATAGTGAAAATCTGATAGGTCTATAACCTCTAGGTCCTAAGATCATTTTTAAATCTTGAAATTTTGGAACATATGTTTTCGTTGTAATGAAACAATTTTTTCCTCATTTATGAAACCAACAAAATTCTCTTAGTATTAGGCATGGGGGCATGCCAAATTTTTAGAGGGGGAGAAACAATCTCTAAAAAAATCAAACTCGATTACATACTTTTCAGCAATATAGAGTTTAGTAAGAATGAAAGATTATATCTTATA
>VDFB02370612.1:0-23038 GCA_007258455.2 Sequoia sempervirens | reverse complement strand
TCCTGCATCAGCAACAAACCTACTGGATGATGATGCTCATCCTTAACCCTCTGACATTCTAGACATCTAGCCAGAAAATCAGCAATATCATGCTTCAATCCTGCCTGAAATTATAGCGATTGAAGATCCACATACATTTTCTTAACTCTGGGGTGCACCGAATAAGGTGCCCGATGCACTTCAGTCAAAATTAGGGTGTGAAGACCCTCTGCAGGAGGTACATGCATTCATCCTACATAGCGCAAAACACCATAAGAATCCAACGAGTATCCAACAAATTTTTCTTCTAGAGCTCTTCCCGACTCAATCTTAGATTTCACCTCTTGATACCAATTGTCCAAAGGAAAAGCTACAAGGATTTGACTCCTCAAATCAACCTCAAGAGCCACAATAGAAATCTCATGCCTGCGTCGACTCAACGCATCTGCCACCACATTGTCTTTTCGCTATATATACTTTACTTCAAAATCATATTCACACAAGAATTCCATCCACCTCCTCTGTCTTGCAGACTACGATGATCTGTATGCAACTCGAGCCGATACCCTAAAAGGAAGTGCCTCCATCTTACCAAAGCATGTATAACTATGGCCAACTCAAGGTCATGTGTGGGGTAGTTTAGTTCATGATCCTTAATTTTTCGTGATTGATATGCAATCACTCGCCCTTCTTGCATCAAAATGGCCCCTAAGCCTTCCAAAGAAGCATCCATACATACTACAAATTCCCTCGTAGGGTCAGGTACTACCAAAATTGGTGCACTATTCAACTTTTCCTTAAGAGTTTGGAATGCTAACTGACATTGATCTGACCAAAGAAATTTCTTTCCTTTTCTCTAGAGAGAGGTGATAGGATGGGAAATCCTTGAAAAGCCTTGGACGAACCGCCGATAATATCCTGCTAGTCCCATGAAATAGAAAATTTCTGAGACATTTGTGGGTGCGGGCCAATCCACAATGGCCTAAATCTTTGCAAGATCAACTGAAATCACCTCACCTCAAATCAAATGGCCCCAATATTGAACTTTAGTCTTCTAGAAGTCACACTTTTCCTGGTTGGCAAACAAGTGATTATCCCTTAAGCACTGCAACACCTATTTTAGATGTTCCTCATGTTCTTCCATAGACCTAGAATAAATCAGAATATCATCAAGAAACACAAGCATGAATCTATCCAAGTATGTTCGAAACACTCCATTCATTAAGATCATAAAGACTGAAGGTGCATTTGTTAACCCGAATGACATCATAGTGAACTCATAATCTTCGTATTGAGTGCGAAATGTTGTTTTATGAATATCTGCATCCGCAATCTGCAACTGATGATATCTCGATATTAGATCAATTTTAGAAAATACCTTCGCCCCTTTTATTTGATCGAAAAGATCATCAATTCTGGGCAAGGGACCTGTAATCAATACACAAGCAAAGAAAACCATCCTTCTTTACAAAAATTACGAGTGCTCCCCAAGGGGAAACACTTGGGTGGACAAACCACTTAGCCAACAGCTCCTCCAATTGTAGACATACTTTTTGAAGTTCCTGCATTGTCATCCGATATGGAGCTCGAGATATCATCTCAACACCAGGTACCAGATCAATCCTAAAATCTATATCCCGTTTTGGCAGCATACTAGGTATCTCACCTAGAAAAAACATCAGAAAACTCCTTAAGAAGAGGGAAATCATCCAATGACACCCCTCGACTATCCTCTGACTCAAGGTCACTCACTGACATTGCAAAAGCTGACAACCTTGTCGGAAAAACCTTTTTAGCTGCATGGCAGAGATCATTCGCAATGAGATGGGCCTTTGAATACCCAAGATCTCCATCTCCTTTCTAGAATCATCAATGCATTGCACTACTTTACGATGATAGTCTATCATGGCATGGTGTGCACTCAACCAATCCATTCCCAAGATGACATCAAATGAACCAAGTGGTAGGATTCAGAGGTCCACCTTAATTGTCAATGCCCATATATCCAGACTACAACCCTACACAAGCTTCTCTACAACAACCTTTGACCCAGAGGCCAA
This sequence comes from Sequoia sempervirens, assembly GCA_007258455.2. Classification (NCBI taxonomy): domain Eukaryota; kingdom Viridiplantae; phylum Streptophyta; class Pinopsida; order Cupressales; family Cupressaceae; genus Sequoia; species Sequoia sempervirens. Next base: position 20,999 of record VDFB02370612.1, on the reverse strand, counting down.
TTCAACCTGCCATTTTATGCCTTGAATAGTTGCCACTAGTCTACATCGTTCAACTACTGAAGGAGATATAAAAGAATTAGATGCACCAAAATCAAAGAGTATAGAAATACCAGTGTTATGCAACGCACCTGATGTCTCAATGATGGTGCTTTGGTGGTCTTCCTATCGATTATTCACTGTCATGAAGACACAATGAGCTCCCCCTGTGTCACCCACTATCGGCTCTGACCCAACTGGTCTCTGATTAAATCCTGAGGTGCTCTTTTGTGGACGCAATCTGACGATATGCCCTTGTTTCCCACATGAGTAGCAACTAGTACCTCTGCCCTCGGATGGAGCATTTGACTGCTAAAAGCTTCCTCAACTCGACGCTGACTAAAAACTAGGTGCAGGCTACTCAAAAGGCTCCTGAAAAGCTCGGTTCTGATTCTGATCCCTTCAAAATTGAGAATTGCCACCCTACTGAGATGGAGAGTTTTTATGCTTTGGCTGCGACTGCTACTGCTATTGACCCCCTTTAGAGGGTGCATACCAGTTCCTAGAAGATTCTGCAGTCTGTGTCTGATCTCTGTGAGTGCTAAAGCCAGGTGTAGGTGTAATGCCAATCTGCACTCTAATGTGACCACCCAAGGCCATGGCCAAATTTTCTTCTACCAATCAAGCCTTTTCAACCACAATTTCCATCGTCTTTGGTTCGAAGACTCGCACGCCACCAGTAATTTGGGAATTTAAGCCCCAAACAAAATGTTGCACTAACATCCCTTCATCATGGTTGATCCTTGCATACTACTTCAATTCATAGAATTGTCGCTCATACTATTCAACATACATCAAAATTTGCTTAAGATCGTGAAACTCATCTGCCCTGCGTTGCCTCCAATGATCTGAAAGGAAGTGAGCCTTGAACCTATCTAGAAATAGCTCCCATGTGACCATGTTGATATCCAGATGTAACTTTTTATCTTCCATCTACCACAAAGTGGATGTGAAGCCTCACAGATGCATGATGCGCACCGAGCTTTGGTATTGCTACCATAGGGGTGCATCATGAAGCATCGATCCAAATTAATTAACCATGTTTCCGCTTGCAGACCTCCTCCAGAACCATTGAATGTAGGTGGGTTTCCTCTCATCAAGTCTCTCATATGACCAGCTAGCACTACATCCTAATCTATCATTATTTCCCTTTGCCTCGGTGACCTTTTCCTTTCTCTCTCGACCCATTGCTCCTACTCTAGCTTGGGTCCCAACTGATCAAGAATCTCCCCCAGAAGGTGCTACAACTATCCATCTAAACTAGGTTGTTTTGGGTTCTAACCACCACCTGACAGATTGTTTTGAAGACTCTGTCATTCCTCATGCTCTCAACCATGGGAACTTGGAGCTGATGGACTTTTTCGGTTTCTCTACGACTTGCACCACGGCCTCTTCCTCAGCCACATCCTCTACCTCAAGGCATATTTCTGTGCAAAAAGATAAAGGTACAAGTGAGCTCAAGAGTCAAACACAAAGGTTGCTTAATGGAAAAAACTACCCAGAGATCCCAACGTTTGCAACCTTGGCTCTGATACCAAGTTGAAACACCTGTCATGCAAACCCCAAAGGGCAAGAATAATGCACACATTTTTTTTATAAATAATACACAGTAAACATATAAAGAACCATTAAACTTAATTACATTACACGATAGCATCATAACATCAAAGCCCTTTGGGGCACGTGAGGTCACATCGCATAAAACCAATCCATAATGAAAGATACATAAAAAGATAAATAACTTAACTAACTTTACATCCATCATAGACATTAAAATATACGGTTGCAAGAGATTTAACATCCATACATTCATATGCATAAATATAATACATCACATGATACAAACCATAATAAATCTCATAAATCATGAATGGTTACAAGGGTGCATTTACAATACATCATCTTTTAATACATTACATGTTCACAATATATGCGTTACATCAAAAGCTCCCATAGATGTCAGATAGATACATCATACAAAGAATATATGAAATACAAGATGAATATCTGGTACAAGGTCCATTTGAAGGATACTGTGTAGAGCAAACGTTGATGGGGAACCCAACGGGTGTGGAGAACGTTCCACCCGACCATGTGGATTTTAGAAAAAATCCACCCCCCATGCTCAGAGGTGACAAGGAAGTGACCATGACCAAGGATACCAACAAGACTAGACTCACAAAATAGTAACATAATAACAATAACTCCAATAGTAACAATAAAAGATTACATAGATCATAAATGACAACAACCAAGATCCAATCATAATGAACACAAGGCCATAAAACACATCATAAATAAATCAAAGGCAACAACCATTAACCACTTCCAGAGGCAAGTAAGAAAGAAAAGCATAAGGGCAAGTAGTGGAGAGTATCATCACATAGTCCTACATGGGTTATCCTGGCTCTTTCTCCAACATGAGGTGTTGACCCCCATCTATGGTTATCCTGGCCCTTCCTCCTACTTGAGGCGTCGGCCCCATAGGGTGACTCATGCAAAACTGTTAACCTCTCATGAGGATGAGGTAACAAATTTTCCAACCATGACCTTCTTAGTCTACCATTAGTATGTGATAGCCGTAATGGATAGATGAGGTATCCAAGATCATATTATTATGTTATTACTACCCATCCCCCTAAGTTTTATTATTAGGTTTTCACTTGTTAATCTAACTATTACATGGGTTATCTTGAGCCCTTCCTCCTATTTGAGGCACCGGCCCCCACGAAGAGCCACTCTCCCTAGAGACCCAAAACATAGTAAAAAAAATCAAGGGTTGTACCATATAGAACAAAGAATTAAATCTCAACAGATGACATGCAAGGCATTACCCATCTCGCTACAAAGCACATAATGAAAGTCTCAGCAATATCCTGTAGACCCTTTCAAAACAATGTTATCAAAACACTTGCCACATCAAGGCATATAAAGAGAAACATCGACTAACAAATATCCCATGCCTCCAGAAGCCTAAGGTACACAACATCCTTAAACGGGTTCCTAAAACAAACTGGGTTCCCACATCGGTAAAGCTAAAAGAATAACATAACAATAAAGTAAAATAACCAAATCAATTTTACAAAATTCCATAATGCAAGTAACATAGCAATATGCACACACGGGTATTACAAAACAAACTAAAAATATCACAATTTGTTTTATCACATTCGCAATTAAACAATATAACTAAATCAACTTTTGAGGAAATAAATTTAAGATAATCATTTGATAATAAAGTTCCATTATAAAGATTACTCTTATTTTATTATTAACTTACAACCAATTTTATTACTCTACAAACATAAAGTAAATTCAATATCTCTTTACATTTATATTTCATATATATATATATATATATATATATATAATATATATATATATTAATGCATATATATATACATATATTAATGCATATATATATATATATACAAAATATAAATATATGTAAGTATTCTATTTTATTTAAATTTATTAAGTAATTTAACTAATTAAATGTTATACTCAAATCGCATCTACAAGTACTCAACATAAATATATAAATATATAAATATATATATTTTAATTAAAAAAAGTTTAAATCAAATTCAATGGTCGGCCGTAGCCAACGCAGGGGACTACGCACAGCAGCCCATATGGCTGTTGCGCACAACATTCCGGAGGACTGTTGCGTGCAATTGTCTATGGACTGTTGTGGCAACAACACTGCTAATGGGGAAAGGGGGGGTACGGCCCAACCGTCCCCCCCCTTAACTTCATTATAATTTTTTCTTTCCATAAAAAAAAATGCCGACCAACAAACAGTTCGGCCCAAAAAAATAAATTCGAAATGAATAAAATATTTAGATACATACATACATATATATATATGTGTGTCAAACAAAACATATTCTTTTCTGCAATATATTCACTGTACAAATATATATGATATATATATATATAGGAAACAATTTTTCCATAACAAAATCATAAAAATACTGGACTTTGTCAGAGGCCCGAATAAATTTCTTTCATTTGTTTGCTACCCAGTAAATTTTAAAATCTCAAAAGGGTTTTTCTCTTACAAAGAAACATATATATTTTATTCTTTTACTAATTCAGAAAAATCAAAGAAATAGAATGGAACCTGTAGTCCTACGCTTGCTAACGAATTGATGAAGTTTTTCTTGATTCCAAACAACCTTTTTGAAGAGCTCCCTTTTCTTCCACATAATGTCTCAACCAAATTCTTCGATCGAACTTTCAAGCTATTTTATTTTATTCAGAAGTTTCACTCAGAAATTATGAAAGAGGCACCATTTTCACAAAGACAAGAAAGGAGGATATAGGTTTTTTTTTCCATAACTCAATATTATTTTTCCAGCTTCTTTCCCAACTCCCATCCCTGGAAACCTCTCATTTTTTCTATTAAATAAAAAGATGTCTTCTTTTTCGAAAACTTAAAAAAATAGGATGAATAGAAATCTTCTATTTATTCACTAGCTTTATAGCCAAAATCTCAACATTCATTGGTCCTTTACTTCTTTTCTTGATTTTTTTCTATTCAAACAACACTTTTTGTTTTAATTTTGATTTTGCAAATGTATACTTGCAATTCACACAATTTAACTTAATTATTTTATTCCATTAATTATCCTCAACATGCTATTTTCATTAAATTATCTAAATACCAATTTTAAATAATTTGATTTACACCTTTCAATTTATTTATCCTTAATAAACTACATGGCTTTTAATTTAAGACTTTTATATTTCAATATAAACTATTCCAATAACTATTATTAACATTTATTATAATCATTTAGTTATTTAAATTACATCATACTAAACACCAACGTAAAATAAATAACATAATTACTTTCACACAAACAACTATCATAAAATGCAAAAATGACTAAGGGTCAAAGACACACAATACCACTAAACATAAAATGTGTTGGAAAACTTGGGATGGGGTGACTTCCTTGTCATCTCTATTTCAACTTCATGCTCATTGGGTTAATTTGATGCTTGCCCTATCCTGCCAAAGGAAGTGAAATTGAGACTTTGTTCCCACAATTCCTGCATACAAACAAGGTTGTGTACAACATGTATATATATATATAATCAAATAGTTCACATCATAAGGGGGAATCGAGTATAGTAGGGCACTTGCAAATGAGTGGTGCTACATTGTCCCCTCACCAAAATTATAATAAAAATTACAACCTCAAGTATAAAGTAACATTGCTAAACTAAACTAATCACATCATATCATTATAAAATGATTACTAATCCATTGCATCACAATATACTACTGAAATAAAATTAATCATCACCAAACCAAATGTAACCATAATGTCATATCATAATATCCATGTCATCAAATAAAGTAGCATAGTCATCAAGCAGTCTAAACTATCCAATCCACCAATCCAACCAATAAACAGTAACTATCAAAGTCTCAAAGTATGAAGCAAAACCACAAAAAATATCAAGTCCAAATAGCAACATGAGGGGTATTACAAAAGGAAAGACACCACTAGGCAAAGGAAGGTATGTGATACTATCAAAATGGTAATTATATACTAATTACTCTTTCTTTTTACATAATCTAATGTATTTCAAACTTTTCATAGGTTTCCCGATACATCAAAGGAAACAAAGGCAAGACTAGAAAAACATGGGAAACACAAACTTGGCTCTGGTGGTTATATGAAATTAGTCGTACGAATTGTAAGTATCAATAAATGAAATATTGCAACCAAATAATAAATTGTAAACAATTTTGGTTTTATCACACCATAGAAGCAAAATTCATGATCTTATGCAAAAATGTAGAGCTTTGAATTCAACAGAGTGCCCATAGAAGAGGACCTGAAGATTTCCTTCCAGCAAGGCTATGGAGCCTTGGCTGAATGCCTAAGACTCTTGACTGGGAAAACACAAGCTTCCACTACATTCAACATGCAGGTAAATAAACTCAATGAAGTTTATTTAAAATTGAATACTTGTGCAATCTATTCAATATTAATTTCCACCATAAAGTAATTATGTGCCTATTTGTTTTAAACAAAAAAGTAATGATAATACTACACATGACATTGGAATGCATCCTGGTGAGTGTGGAGCACAACCTGCAGATGAAGGTCATGGTGTGCATCCTGGTACTAGATGTATTCATGTGTTATACAAAACATAGTATGGATTAATAAAATTAAACATCTTTAATTGCGATTGGTTTATTAATTAATGTAACCTTTTGTGTTTCAACTTTAGAGATCATGTAGAGCATGATCAACATGTTGAGCATGATCAGGCTAGACAAGATCAAGAACATGATGTGGCCCCATTAGGTAAAGAGGACCACTCTAATGTTCTTTTAAACATATTTAATTGCAATTGGTGTATTAATTAATGTAACATTTTTTCGTTTCAACTACAGAGGATTTAGAGGGTGTTCAACATGTTGAGCATGAGCCTATAAGACAATATCATGAATATGATGTGGCCCCATCAAGTAAAGAGTGTAGACGTCAAAAATATACAGATTGACATCGTGCATCCGATCCAGACTTACTAACATCGTTTCTTCCTAAATCATTCCTCGGTCTAACCATTTAATCAAATTCACTTATCTGATTAAATTCATCAATATCCTCTCTTGGTTAAATAAATCACTTTATCTGAATCATGTCATTTCTCTTGTTAATTAAATCAATCCATCTGATCTAATTATCTCTATTTAATTAAATAATCAATTTATTGGATTAAATCTCTAAAGTCTATCTATTAAATTAAATAAATTAAAACCTTATTTGATTTAATCTAACACCATCCATTTTAATTAAATAAGTCAAAATCTTTATTTAATTAGCCTCTTATCATATTCCTCTCTTATCTGATTTAAATAAATCCATAAATCTAAGTCAAATAAGTCACATAATCTAATCTCCTATTAAATTAATTAAACCCTTGATTAATTTAACCTCATCTCATGGCACATCCTCTAGATAATGCAAGTTGCACATGAAAATAGATTTAATTCATTTATTAAATCTCTATTTTCCTAACAAGGCATCTTTTGGAATATTCTCTCAATTTGAATTCAAAAATTCCAAGTCAACATGTACATCCAACAAGACATTTAAAACCTCTTACATGTCCTTTGGCTTGAGCCAAGTGGCATTTATTGCATTTTCCCTTCCCTTTTACATGTCATTTCAACAAATTTGAATTTCAAATATTGGTATTTATTGGCACAAACCCCAAATCTTCCACATCCATCATCCATTCATAGCTTGACAAGTGGCACCATATCATTGGATGAATGTTAGTCCCACATTGCTCAAATTTGGGCATTCATCCATCTTGAAATCCTATAAATGAAGAGCTCCTCTCCTCATTTGATCATCCACAATCTAAGAAAAGTTACCATGCTAAGATACTTAGCCATTTCCATCCATCATTCGAATTCTTAGGTAGGATTTTTGCAGATTTGGCTTGGAGTTCTCATCTTTTGTCAAAAGTGGATCAACACCATCTTCAACACATCAAGATTTCATCATAGGGATTGGGAAAGGGCCAATTTTCACATCAAATTAGCACCAATTTCCCCATGAGATCAAGTGTTTGCTATTTAAATTAGGATTAAATCTAGTTTTTATCATTTTCTTTGTGTTCATTATTTTCGTTCCTAGTTTGAGTTGTAAATGGATTTCATGGGGAATCCTTCTTTTAGCTTGTAATTCCTTGTCTAACTCGTTTATTCATGTTGTTTTGCAGGTACTAGGAAAAGGGTTTGCACATTTGGCACTAGAAGGAGGGCTTGACATCATTATTTTTAACTTTTCTTTGAAATTTCTGCGTTTTCTTGACACACAAGAAATTCCAATGTGGGCTCATCAACGTTGTTGTTTTAGCACCATAGGCTCATCAATGTCATTTTTTTAGCGCTGCTATACTCATCCTGCCAAAAAAAATCAAATTTCAAACCCCACCACTGGACTCGCCGATCTGCAGAAGTTTCAAAAAAATCCTAAGCTTCGATGCTGGCAGAAACTGCGACGCTGGGTGAAACAACGACGCAATCGTGCTCTCTATCTTGACACAGAGCATCGCTAATTGGTAAGTGGCGTTGTAAGAGCACCGTTGAGAGAAAAAAATAGCGATGCTTTCATGAGTTGCGATGCTGGAAGACAGTAAAAAAATGGAGAAATTAATTTTTAGCACGTGTTTTTATTTAAGATTTATTTATCTCCTGTTTTATGGTTTTTAATTTCTTTGTTTTCCCAGAATCTGACTGTTTTTCTTCTTGGTAGGTTGGAAATCGAAAAATAAGAAAGGAGGAACATGGTGATGATATTTTTTCCTATCAAAGTGTTTTTTAACACTTAAGTGTTTGTTTAACACTTCTTCAAAAATTTGTCATCTTCTTCGTTCTTAGAATACTAGTTTTCATTTGGGCTTAAAAAGTACCTTTCAATTCCATTTCTTGCAAAGTTTAAAATGAACAATAGGATCAACAACTTACTAGATTTTGTTTATGGGATTAACAAATTGAACAAATGTTTATCACTTGTCTTTTTGGTGCTCTAAAATGAACTCACATATTGCTTTGAGGATATAAAAAGAACAAGTGTAGCTTTTTTTTTTGTGAGGGCTTACTTAGACTAAAGCCATTGAAAAAGGACGTATGCGCTTCTCTCGCACTTTATAGTGATCTTGAGAATCAAAAGGTCTTTTTCATGACTTTGAGGAGATAAAGCAATCACCTCCACACTTCATTTGGGCTTAAAAATTGAACAAAATCTGCACGAAAAGAGTGGGGGCTTTACATATATTCTCATATGCATACAAAGTTTGATTAAATGAGTTACACATAATGCTCTTCATTCGGGCTTTTGTTTATCCTAGAGGGCCTGCCTTGGGGAAAAAAGTACCACCCAGGAACAACTCAACCCAGAACACCTCTAAAACCAAGACTATTTCCAGCCAGGATATAAATGTGGATATTGGATGAAACGCCAATATCACGTAGTTGATTCCGACAAGATGGATCCGAAAGGGGACTCTTGTCGTATGGGTCAATCTCCATGAACGAAAAGTCCTTACTAAAACCCATGTATGAATTTTCCAAAATCCTTAATCTATTTGTTGTAAGAAATGTACTGCTTTAAAACCCCACCTCCTACCACTTTTGGCTCTGAAGCTAGTAGAAATGGAAAGCATGCCATGGAGTTTCTATTGGTGTTGATGCTTGGCTACCCCGTATAAGTGAGTGTTGTGGAGGGGAGCCAGTGGGGTCAAGCATCTAACCATTCGCTAGAGATAGGTGTAGTTGGACTTGTCCAAGTGGGAATCCAACAAATATTGTCTTACACATCCATAGGATTGTACTTATTCTTGGGTTACAAAATGCATTGCTTGATCGAAAACATCATGAAAAAAAACACTTAACATCATCCAAACTTCAAACTCTTTTGAAGACAAATAAAATTGACTCAATCCATATGTTATTGCTTTCCCTTGGGATTCACTTCCTTAGAGGTTTCTAAGCATTGGATTATATCTCAATTTGTCTTCTTAAAGTAAACAATAGGAAAACCCTTGCCTTAAGTTCATTAAATTTCCACATAACATATCTTGTGGGGTTTGAAGAAATTAATACATTGGACATCCTAGTTTGAAAACCTAATTGAAGAAAGTGATTTTTGGTAAAATAAAGACATTAAGCAAAGATAAGAAAAATTAACTTTCATATGTGTTGAAGACTCCAAATCCCAAAGCACAAATCATTGATTGGAGATCCGAAAATGAATGTTCAAATGAAATCATTTCTTAGTTACGAAAGTCATTAGGAAGCATTTGCATGCTCTTCAATACCTAGGTCTAAGAAAACAAAGTGTATCTTTTTAGGTTCATCTTAGGATCAAAACACATCAAAATCCTTTTCATCCATCCATCAAAACATCAAAACAAAATCCATCTCATCATCACCTTTTGGGAAAATCTTGAAAAATCATCCTTGATAATAGGCTTTATGGCAAAATCAAATACATCAATATCATCGAGACAAAATCTTTGAGAACATTTATCAAAACACCTTTGGCTAGGCATGCGTAGATGCATCCTTTTGCATATACTTAGTCAAAGTTATCAAAATCATCTCGTCTAGTTTAGTATATGTAGATGAATCCTTCTCCATATGCTTAGTGAAACAATCACTTTGTTTGAATAGGTGTGGGTAGATGCATTCTTCTCCTCACACATATTCAAATTATCATCCTTTGAACAAAGTTATCCCTTAGATCATCATCCAATGTCTTAGGATCTTTTTGTTCAAAATCCAAATCAAAATAAAATCAAAATCAAGGACAAAATCTCAAATATCAAAATCCAAAATCAAAATCAAAATCCACAAGTCCTAAAAGCCTACTATCTCATTCAAGATTTATCAAAAGCCAAAACATCCATATCATCCATTTCTAACATCACTATCATATCACCACCCTTTGATCCTCAAGGCATCCTAAAACTTTATACTTTGGAGCATAAGGTAATGAACAATCCAAAGAATCAAGAGATTCATCTCCCATATTCTCGAAAATTGATCCTTGTTTTACGGTTCAAACTAGATCTCAATACAAGAAGAGTATGGAAGCCAACATAGAAACACCCACTTCAAGCGATCTTAGCCAAACAAATGCAGAAATGAATCTAGCAAAATCAAGCAATCCATTGACCCTCCCATCATCCCAAAATCCATAAGAAGAAAATCAAGGGGAGGACCTTGCCTTTGGAATGTCTCACGAGGAAATGACAGAAACGCTCCAAAGTCCAGACAACCATAGAATCATCAACATCATGATGAGACTCAACCCTTCGTTATACATGCTTGAACTAGAAAAACAAGGGGCCAAGTTGCCTTTGGATTTTGATGTGAGTAATATAGTAGATACATCATTTCCTCCCATCTCATCTACACATCCATCCCAAAAAATCACGCAAAACATTTCGCAAATCACAACATTGTTTGCTCCAACACAACCCAATGTCAACAAGCAAAGCACATTCCTTAATGCTCTTCAATCACATCCCCTTGTTAATAATCAAAACATGGACACAAACATCACCTTGGAACAAAACATACCTGAAAACCCATTACAAAAAAATGTTCCTCTCACATTCCATCACGATCCATCATCAACATCTTTTCATGGAGCACCACAAACACCTCTTCTCACAAATTCACAAGAAGAGGGAGATATGTTCAGACCAGGGGGCATATTCGACACCACAACATTCTCGCAACAACTCACATTTCCACCACTTCCACCACTTCCATTATCATCCATACCACTTCTTGGTTTAGGGCTTCCCCCTCCAAGTATCAATCAAACCGCTATCCCAACCATCAATCAAAGCATCACACCGAACGCTCAAATTTTTTTGTTGATATCACAAACGACAAACACACAAGCAATGGCAACAACATCAAACATCCCTTTAACATCACAAATCATGGTCTCTCAAGGGACAATCACATCAATAGCACTATCTAACACCCAAAACATCAACACAACATCATCATCCACCACCAACATTCACCACATCAAACCAATTCAACACAGTATTGCAGGCCGATTTCCAAAGAGGATACCAACATCATCAACAACAACAACAAGTCACCAAGCCTAATAAAGCATTACAAGCACAAAGGACCAAGCACAACTTATTACAACAACAAGCGACAAGCACAAAGTACAAGGCACAAGCTCAATATCATGCATCAACATGTAAGCACAAGCACAACTCTGCAATAGCAGCCAGTCACAAGCACTAAAGCAATACCAAGAGCAACAGCAGTAAAGGTGAACTGGCAAACTAACAACAAGTGTTAGGGAACAACAATACACAACAACAAGCTTTGTTGGAACAACAAACAAGCCCAGACAACAAAGCACAAATACTTCAGTACAACAAATGTTGGAGGATCAACAAATGACACTACCCATTCAAAGCAGTGGAAGCCTACTCACCCTTTAACATACACACATACCATCAACAACGACCGCACTGTCCATCAACAATTGAAACACCCCAAAACACATTCATCCCACCCCCTGATCTGTAAAGTGATGTAACGACACAACTCAGGTTGCTATCACAACAAGTGCTCGACCTCCAGTCAGGGCGAACAACCAAAACACCAAGCAACTTGTGTCCCTATCCATTTGATAGGAGCTTAGAGATGAAACCATTCCCGAAGGGCTTTGAGATCCCTAAATTTGACAAATATTGAGGGATGGGAAACCCTGAAGATCACATTAGGGAATTCTAGGTTCATTGTATGGAAGTCGCATATGATGATACTTATCTGATGCGGCTATTCCCTAGAAGCTTGGAAGGTCCTACTATAGAATGGTTCTCTCGCTTACCTTCAGGCATTAGAACATTCCAAGAAATAAGAGACACATTCATTAGGAACTACACATGTAACATTGCAATGGATGTCAATCTCAAAGAACTATACGTTCTAAAACAAGGAATGAATGAATCTTTCACTTCATTTCTTCAAAGATGGCAATCCAAGGCCAATCGGAGTAAGTGGACCATGCCCAAAGAACAACAAGTCTGTACAACCATTGCCAACCTTGAAAGCTGCTTAGCATTCCATCTCAGGGTTCAGGGTATCACTACATATGAACAATTGATCTCCAAGGCGCTCATCATCGAAAGAGCCCTTGCGACCCAACCCGTCGAATCAATGTCATATCACAAACAAAAAAACAATCGTCCACCATCAAATTACCTCAATAAACCTCGAACATGGGCAAGAAACAAGAACGTTACTAATGATGGTGTCATTGATCCCAAGGTGGTCATTAGTGGTCCACGCCAACATACACCTGCATAATAAATCCAAAATCAACGCCAAAACACTCATCACACCACATACCAAGCCAACAACAACCCTACCATCAATAACCTCAATGATCAAAGAGGACCACCCCAGCACAAAAGTTATCCAAAACGTAAATATGCCATTTTGGGGGAACCATTGGAGGACATAATGAAAAAATTGATTGACGAAAAACTTATCAAACCTCCTACATTCGAGAAGTACCAAGAACCCGATGCCAAACCTCCTTGGTACAATGAGAATTAACTTTGCGAATTTCAAAAAATCAAAGGTCACACCACGAACAACTACATGAGACTCAAAAACATCATCCAAGATCTTATCGACAAGAAAATCATAAACGTGGAACAACCTAAAGGAAATCAGGATCTTAAAATCTACATGAATCTGATGCCAAATCATGGCAACAAAGGGAATAAAAATGATAAAGGGAAGGGCAGTGTAAATCATGTGTATGAAACAGTCGTTGCCTCCCTAAATGAAGACTGGATGGTCATCACCATCAAGGGTGCCCATGTCAAAGATTGTGGAGTCACCACATGAGGCGACAAAGTCACCATTGCAAGATCATCCCAACCAAATAGAGTCCCTTCATCTAGAGCCGTTCCGCATAGCTACAATTTTGTAGAACAACTCAAGAGAATGCCAGCACACATCTCCATCATGGAGTTGTTAAAAATATCATCAGCGCATAAAAAGATTCTCGAGGAAGCATTAGTCTCATCCACTATCCTCGCAGATCTCGATGCAGACCAATTCCAAGCTATGGTTGGAAATATCATAACACCTAATCTACTCACATTCTCTGACCAAGATTTCCCCACCCAACCATCTCACAACCATGCACTTCATTTGGAAGCCATTGTCAATAAGAGCAAAATCAAAAGGGTCTTGGTGGATGGAGGTGCAGGTCTAAATATCTATTCTCTTAGCCTCATCAAGCATTTGAAAATATCAAAAGATTCCATTGACAAAGGAAAGGGCATCACAATTAGAGCATACAATGACCAAGAAAGAGTGTATCAGGGCACGATTAAACTCCCTATTCAAGTAGGGCCAACGCTCATGGAAACTACCTGTCAGGTCTTGGACCTCAAATTTCCATATAATATCCTCCAGGAATGCCCATGGATCCATGCAATGAAAGTCATAGCATCAACCTTCCACCAATGTGTGAAATTTACCATAATGGACAAGAGGTTACTGTCCACGGAGATCCCGAACCATTTTTATATTGCAAAATTCTTGAAGCTAAGTATTACAAAATCCCCCAAGTGCCAAAGAATGATGAGGGCCCATCCACACCATATATTGACCCCACCTCTCTCATGTCCACTTTTGCGATAGAGACACCTGCCATCCCCGCCATCCCCACCATCTCTGATATCAAGCTCATCATCTAGGAGGATGGTTGTGGAAGCTACAAACTTCGTAACAATGCTTTTGTGATGGGAGAGTTACCACAATCTCCTAGATCACAAGGACGCCCACAAGAAAATCAAGCTTCCACATCACAAACCTATCCTAAAAACTACCCCGAATTCACAAGATGGGGAGACCTTGGCCATGAGACTATTGAAGCAGATCCATCTCACATGTTGTATCAAGATGAAAGACCAACACTTGAATTACCAATGAAAAAAAAAGCAGGGGCCTATAAATGATGCTTGTAATGGGCTACGAAAGAAATCAAAGACTGGGACAAAATGACAATGGGCTCATAATACCTATCATGCTAGAGACACGACCAATAAAAAATCTTGGCCTTGGATGTACCCCTCTGAGAATAACCATACGTGGTTGAAGTCCTTCGGTTAGAGCAGTTAATGTCCCTCCTTAGCCAGTGTTAATACAAGTACACTCACCAATAGTCACAGGTAGAGACACACATAATTTCATAACGGAGCCCTATATTAGTAGCAATGATGAAGATCCCATATCTAATCTACCTAGGTTATTTGAAGATACCACCTTGTGTATGATTAGCACCCTCTCCTTCGAAATCGATCATCTGAATCATGAGATCCGCTTAGTCTACCCCCAACTGATCAACCATGACCAACGGGGACCTCCAGTTCTCGATACATTCGAAAATGATGAGGCACTCTTAGAATTCATGGGATTGAGGGATAACATTCCAGATGGAGATCACAAGGCAGGGTTTATAATGGAGTTGGACACACATGCCTATTAGGGGGAAACGATTGAATCCTTTAGCTGTAAAAGTGAAAAACTAAGAATCATATTCAAGTCCTCTAGTGAAAACCACACTGTGGCACTCTCTGACAAGAAAATAGTAAAAAGAACGGATGTATCCAATGGTGAAAACCTCTTTGAGGCACCTGAGGATGAAGGATTCAATCTTCCCTTAAGAGCTATTCATCAGGAGAAGTCAACAGTCTTGGCCGAAAAGTGCAATCCTGTCAACCTAGGAACAGAGGAGACCCCACATATCACATTCTATGTGGAAACACTATTATCATAAGAGCAAGAACTCCTAGTAGCATTCTTAAGGGAAAGGCAAATAAACTTCGCATGGAGTTATGCTGACATCCCAGGGGTTGATCCAGAGACTGTGGTTCATCACTTAGTTGTGTATCCAGAAGCAAAGTCGGTCAAACAAAAGCTCTAAAAAATGCATCCTCAAATAGCCTTATTGGTCAAAATGGAGCTCAAAAAGCTATTAGATGCGGGATTTATCTAACCAATTGATTATCCAGAATGGGTGTCCAATTTGGTACCCATTTCAAAACCTGGCGGAGCCATCAGAATCTGTACAGATTTTAAAGATTTGAACAAAGCATGTCCCAAGGATGATTTCCCGCTTCCCAACATCGACATGATAGTAGACATGACAGCAGGGCATGAGATGCTATCACTAATGCATGGATTTTCAAGATACAACCAGATCATGATAGCAAAAGAAGATCAACACAAGATGACCTTCACTTGTCCATGGGGGACTTACTGCTAGAACATGATGCCATTTGGCCTAAAGAACGCAGGTGCAACCTATCAAAGGGCCATGACACTAATATTCCATTATATGATTCACAAGACGGTGGAGGACTATGTTGATGATATCCTAGCAAAATCTAGAAAAAGACAAGATCATATAGCAACCCTAAGTGCTATCTTTGACAGACTGGAGGAATACAAAGTCAGATTAAATCCCAAGAAGTGTGTCTTCAGCGTACAATCAGGTAAACTGCTAGGATACATAGTCTCCATGAGGGTTATCGAGGTGGATCTGGTAAAAGTAAAAGCAATCCTCGAGATGGAAGCACCAAAGACATTAAAACAACTGAGAGGCCTCCAAGGCTGACTTCAATTCATCCGACGATTCATAGCACAACTGGCAAACAAGCAGAATCCATACTCTCACCTACTCCACAAGGGGGTAGCATACAAATGGCATGCAAAATGTGAAGAAGCATTTAACAAAATCAAGGAATATCTACTGACACTGCCAATCTTAATGCCACACATCCCAAAGAAGCCATTGATCTTATATGTGTCAGCAATAGTGGTAGCCCTTGGAGCTCTCTTGGCTTAGCATGATGAAAACAGAACGGAGAGGGCCATTTACTATATCAGCAGGACAATGGTCGGTCAGGAGCTAAATTACTCATTCATTGAAAAATCAAGCTCACTGCCAAAATTGGATCCCCTCAAGTATCTCTTATCCATAAATGTCGGTGGTGAATGGCAAATGTGATGATATTTACTGCAAGGGCGATATCTGCGCATGTAGTATGGAAAAGCCATTAAGGGGACAGCATTTTCAGATCAACTAGCAAAAGCACCTTATTTACCGTGAATCGAATATATGTGTGTGTGAAATCATTTATCCCTAGCGGATCACATCACATGACATCTATACATATCTTCGCGACAGATTCATACCCACCACCCAACGACATCTAACCTAAAATGAACCTTGCAAAAGGCATCCAGATTTGCCTTCATCCCAGGTGATATCT
The DNA here is from genome assembly GCA_007258455.2 of Sequoia sempervirens. Taxonomy (NCBI): domain Eukaryota; kingdom Viridiplantae; phylum Streptophyta; class Pinopsida; order Cupressales; family Cupressaceae; genus Sequoia; species Sequoia sempervirens. The sequence goes on along the minus strand of VDFB02370612.1, from coordinate 4,076 downwards.
ATACCATAGAAGCATAGAAGGTAACCTTACTAATGCCGCCTAAAATGTTGAGGAGGCATTGTAACCGCCTAACCCAAGTTCAATTCCATATTGTGGTTCGTACACTATGGAACCTGACCATTGCCAAGAAACTCGCTTGAGGATGGGTATTATTATTGGCCTGTCAATGGAAAAGCAAGAGAGAAGCAACATGACGCGCGGTAAGCAGCTATAATGTCGCAGCATGGGGGAATTTCTATCCATGTCTACCAAGACCACCGATTATCACACTATTGCCCTTTTCACAGTGGGGACTCGATCTCACTGGAAAAATCATACCCACCTCATCCAATGGCCATAAGTTCATCATAACTGCATTTGAGTACTTCACAAAGTGGGTGGAAGCCATACCCATGACGTATATCATTGGGAAGTAGATCTCAAAATTTATCCCAACGGTCTCGATCTATCGCTACTGTGACCGCTGCAAGCCACATAATGGACACCCCTCAAGAACTAGGGAATTTCAATACTTGTGTGAGAAATTCAAAATCTAGCATCACTTTCTCCACCTCGTAGATATCCCTAAGGCAAGGCTAAGCAAAAGCGTGAATAAACTATCATCAAAATCCTCAAGAAAACAATCAATGGTTTGTGTCGTGATCCGTATCTTAATTCTCAGCCTTCAAGTTTACACTTGAATTCAACATCCACACACCGGCATCAGCACTTCCGGCCTGCGACCGAAAAGTTGTACTCTAACGAGATCGAGTTCATCCCTCAAAATAATACGCAAAATTCCATCACCTATGAGGGACTGACGGTACGTACCAGAATCGAAGTTGGTTTCTACCGATGAGAGAAGATATAGACGCTAGAATCATCTATGCCTATCAAAATAGACTCAAATGAAGCTACAACAAGAAGATCAAAAGTAGGACTTTCCAAGTCAGAGAATTGGTACTAAAGGAGAATCAAAAGAATGTCCCAAATCCAAACAGTAAAGGAAAATTTGAACCCAATTGGTTGGGACCATTTGTTATCACATCAAGCTATAAGTCAGGGGCATATCAGTCATCAACACCCGAAGGGGAACCTCTGCAAGAGCCCATGAATAGCTCTCATCTCAAAAAGTTTTATGCCTGATCTTTCAAGGTATAGAACCAAAAAATCAAAAAATTAGAAAAAAGTCTTGAAAAAATGGTTACTTTGTGAAAACTCCGGCAAATAGGCATCTGGTGATGAAATTCAAAAATAACTTCAAAAAAAGAAAAATCCAAAAAATTAGAAAAAGGGATCAAAAACGTCTCTATAGTATAAAACCACTTTGTGGCACTTTTGGCTGTACCCTATGAAAACCCGCAAACAGTAACCTTGTGTAACAAGTTAATCTCTTCCCATCCACCGTAGACCTTTATGGGTTTTTCTGATCAGCATCATACCTCCATTTCACTTCCATCATCCATCGCATTCAGGTCTCCATCCATCACACATTCACTCGCATCTGCACCATAACTTGGTCCTGTGTTTGTATCATGATCCATCCTAGTACTACTCGGCCCATCCTCAAGGTCAATTTGTCTTGCCTTTATCGGAGTAGTCTATTGCATCATGCTGGGGGCATGTTACCATCAGATCGGATTTGTGTATATTTTTAAAGTTCTCAAATCAAAAAATCCAAAAACATCAAAACATCAGAAAAACCAAAAATAGGTCAAAAATTCATTCAAAAAAGCCAAAAATAGGGTCATCTTGTCGAACTACATCATCTCTGAGCTTGAACGTAGGAAAGGTTGATCTTTGATCATCCCCCGAGACATTTAGGGCTAACCAGGAGTTCGCCACACAGGCATGAACCCATCTCATCATGTATATCATCATCCGTAAATTGTTAAAGTCATCGGCCGAACTACATGGTCTTCTAATATAACGCAGCAAGGCTAATCTATTGATCAGCCCTTGAGGCCCCTAGGATAGTCTTAGGTTAGTTTCTTGGTCAAAATTTAAAAAAATCCCAAAAAAAACATTTGAAAAATCAAAAATCAAAACATTTGTAAAACCTTGAAAAAATACCAAAAACATCCAAATATTTGAGAAAATCCATCCATCTCATCTCGCTTGCACCCGCAATAAATACCACTCATAATAAATTTATCGCCATCCTCAATCTTTGGCAGAACAATCAGAAACAAGTCTAGCAGCTTAAAAGTAGAACTCAAAAGCGTCAAGTCTTAAGTCTAAGTCAGTGAGTAAGCAAGTTGGTTATGTCTTTGTATTGGTAACTCATCATCCAGTTGGTCCCATATCAATAATCCCTTATAAATGAAATGACGTGCCGCCATCCACTAACATGTCCTAGGATGAATCCTTCCTACAATGGGCATTATCTTTTGGCAATAAGTTTCAGTTATTATCTTAGAAAACACATCCTTTTCCATTAGTAGTATTAAAGAGCATCAATTTGTTTGATTACTTGGTTTTTTATCTTTTTGACTTATCTTATTTTGTGCTCATTCCAAGGACGTCTTGATGATATCCCAAAATAGCGGATTTAGAGAAATAGGAATGGGGAAATGATCATTATCTTTGTCTGTTGTGCTTGTTGGATGTTCTTGCAATATAACCTCGGCGAATACTTGCTTTGTTAGGAATGTATGGAAGAGGTCTAAGGCAACTTTTTGACTATTGCAGGGATAGGTTTACCTTTCTGTGTTTTGGTCTGAGGTGTCTGAAACTTCTGAAATACAACCTAGCAAGGTTTCCATATGTCAGGTGTGAACAAGAATACTCCTATCTGATCGTCGAGTCAAATTCCATCAAACTGGGTACAATTCCATCGTAGTTTTCTATACCTTGATGCATCATACCACGTGTGTTATCAAACATAGGAAATTTTGGCCCTTTGAAAATCACAATTCCTCGGCAAGTAATAATCATCATTATCATCATCATCATCATCTGCATTTGTGTCATCATGCATCTTGTTGAACTATCTTCTTCTCTCCTTACTGATCATGCTAACAAGGTACTATGACAGTTGCTCATCATCACCATCATCACCATTGATCCTGCATCCACAAATCATTAGCATATTTCATAAGCACATCATATAGACATCATTAGCACATTGTATTGCATATCATATAGGAAACATCGCATTCTCATCATCATACAAATAGGTGCATCCATATCATTGCATTTCACCCATTACATTGCATCTCATGGAATTATATTAATCATGGTATAAACATTGCATTTGCACTTCATAAACATTTTGTATTATCATATAAACCATCACATAGCATCTACAAAAACATTCCATAATCATTTTGCATAATCATAAGCAATAGGTATATAAGCATTTAATTCATTACGTATCAGCATATCACTTTGCATTAACATATCACTACATCACATACATCATCATGTAGGATAACAACATTGGTTATTCTAAGCATCTCATAAAACCATTTCATTTAGCATCATATCACGACCATCGCATCATATCACATCCATCCATATATAAGCATATTCCACACATCATTGCATATACCATGAATCAAATCATATCACATATTGCATTGGCATAAAATAAACCATGATATAGTTAACATCATTGCACATCATATCATAGGTTAGCATAATATAGATCTGTTAGTCATAATCATAACGCATACATGATTAGAAATAAATGCATCCATAAAACATCATTGTAGAACATATAGAAATAAACCATCCGTGCATAAATAAAGGTACATAATGTATCACATCAAAATCATCATCGGCTCATGTATATCATCAATCATATCACTGTCATAGTATAAAGAATAATAATTGGATCACTGTACACTTATATGTCAATCAGTAGAAAATGCCCATCAAGCTATCAAAAAAGAGCCCATAAGGCACAAAAAATGCATCATAACATCTCGATCAGGGTCGATCTCCGTGGATGCTACCCTCACCCCTGTCACTATGACCCTCTGGTGGTCTCTGGCTGGCCCACTCTGAGTAATCAGGGACCTAGTCTGCTCTGGGTACAGTATCATGGTAAGCCCGGCGGTAGTACTCTATCTCTCGGATAGCATCCCTGTAAG
>VDFB02370611.1:0-88341 GCA_007258455.2 Sequoia sempervirens | reverse complement strand
GTTGGTGTGGGCTGATGGAGTCTCCAAGTGGAGATTTTTTGAAATTTAAAATATTACTATTTATTACTAGTAATATTCTAAAATTTTCTAAATCTTTCTAACAGATTGTTTTTTCGGAGTATTTTTTCATTTTTGGAAATATTTCAAAATGAAAATCTTTCAAATTTAAAAAATGGAAAGAAGTGGATTTGTTTCCACCTTTCGAAAATCTAATTTTTCTCAATGGTTAGATTTTTTTAAATGCTGTGGATTTGTCTCCACCATTTATACTCTGTTTTTCATATAATTTTTACAAGTTCAACTGATGAGCCTTGTAAAGGCGAAACTAGTTTTGAACAAATAAAATTCACGTCTATTTTTACAATCTATTTTTTCAAAATCTTTTTTGTCTCTTTTCCTTGCTGCCAATGATTCCTCAAAAATTTAATAACTAAAATTTTATAACTAAAATTTTATAACTTAAAATTTTATAACTTAAAATTTTATAACAAAAATTTTATAACTTAAAATTTTATAACTTAAAATTTTACAACTAAAATTTTATAACAAAAATTTTATAACAAAAAAAGAAAAATCCAATTTTATAGAACCCAAAAAATCTGGAAGCTTCTAAGCTTGAGAAAAAGGGGTTCGGATGGGTGTTACAGAATGATGAAAAATGCGATTATTTGCAAGATTGTAATAAGTTTTGCACTGGATAATAAAAGTATTGGATGGTTGTGGTTTGGTGGATGTAGCCCGGATTGGGTGAACCACGTTAAATTCTCTGTGTTATGATTTATTCTGTGTGTGTTTTAGTTTCTCTATTTATTAATTAAATCTGCATTTAATTGTTAGATATTTTCCATCTCTAACCCTAACATATATTGCAAGGTGATATGCCTCAAGTCCATACCAGCATCAACTCCCTAGGTCTGTTTCAAGTTAAAACCTTTGTAAGCTACAATTTTCCTCATTTTGGTGTTCCCTTCGCTCTCACATTCCTCACCTTTCTCTCCAGTCCAATATGGAACTGGATAGAGCAACATAGGTGGGTGAAATGTGAGTGACACCCAATAAATCCCTTTGTCAACACCAATTGTCATGTACATGTGTACCCTTTGAAGCATGGTGGTGAAATTATACATGGAATGAGGTTCCTTTCTATAATTCCAAAGTCAAGTTGTTTCATCTACTTTGCATGTAATTGTAGCATTGTTTTCCCAAACCTACAGCCATATGTTTGCAATATCGCCTCCATTTCCTGTATTTTCATTTCCCTCTCCTTGTCCTTTTGTTCATAACTTTGTACTAACTCTTCCAAGTGTTTAATTATGTCCAAGGCTTCTTGGAGATCCTTCCTAACATCTCTTTCCTCTATGTACATTTCCTATATTTCCATGAACTACTCATTACCTCTCCCTTCATAGTCCTCATAGGTAAATTGACTATCTAGGGTTTCCTTTTGTGTTTTCTTAGTAGTAAACACATCTTATGATTTTGAATCAGAAGTGGTTGACATGTATCTCTTCCTTTTCACATGTATATTTACATTACCAAGGATATCTTCCTTCCCTTCAGAGTTTATCTCTACTAACATGACATCTTCCTCCTGTTGTTTTTTGCTCCTTTCCTCTTCAAGTTTCTCTATATTTTCCCTCATGACACCTTGTCTCTTTAATCTTCCTGAACATCTAGGTGTAGGTGTCTCCTTCTTAACATTATTCTTCTCCTTTTTAGCACCCTTCTTCTTCTTTTGAACATCCTTCTTCTTCTTTTGATCATTCTCCATCTTCTTTTCTATTTTAGAAGGTGTGGAGGATGTGGATGCACTGCCTCTTCTACTCTTGGGTCTTTGTGATTTTGAAGATGGAATTTCCTCAATTACAGGTGACCTAGATTCCTGCTCATTATTTTCCCCATGCTCACCTTGGCTATGGGTAGGTGAATCTATAAGTGAGACATGAGGGCTTTCTCGTACAGGTTCATCTTGTGGTTCTACAGTCTCAGGTACCACAAGTACATCCAGTAAACTATTAATATCTTTACATTCCTTAAAATCTTCCCAATTTACTTGTGGGTACTGAATCCTCAAACTTCTTTTTACCACTAAAGCAATCAAACAGTGGTGTGATATGGAAGTGTCACTTTGTTTCCTTTGATACTTTGATGCCATTCTCTTTAAAAAATTATAAATAAAATTTGGCACATTTACCAGCTTATTGTGACGAAGGTGACTAAGTAATTTAAAATGTACTCTATACAAGAGATTTTCCCTATTTTCACAGGTGAGATATCTAACAACATAGGAAGAGAAATTAGCCCATAACTAGGGAAGAGAGAGTCTCTTTGTACCTTGTGAAGACAAGTCCAAATCCTCTCCTCATTCACTAAATTCCTCTCTGGATACAATTGCATTTCACGTGTTGGAAACTCTACCCTTGTTCTAGGTAAACCAGTAACTTGTGCTATGGCAACCTCAGATGCATCCATTAATAGTCCCTTCACCATTGCTTCATCATACTCAAGCATAGCTGCAAACCTTCTTGTCATATCATCATCATATTTTGTTAGTTTCAAGAAATAATCAAGCCAACCGACCTTGGTAAAAATGGGTAGAACCATTGCATCTTCCAAATTTTTCTAATGAGTCGACGACTCTCTCCTTATAACATCACCTCCCATTATGATTTTCTTTTCTCTGCTCAATGTGTTTAATTCAACCTTGAAAATTCAACTCAATTCACTCCACCACCTTCAAAACCTTTCTCCTTCCTGTTGTTTCCTCATATACTTTTACTACTATACCATAATTGCAACTCCCCTTCTTAGTTCCTACTTAATTTGAGCTCACAATAGGTTCTAGGTTTGACTCTAGTTTAGACTTAGCTCAAGTTATTAGGACTGGAAATTTGGCAATTGGAAATATCAATAAAAAGTAGGTATAATTTTAGGAGGGTTTTGCATGTCACATCTATCTATTGCATTTGATTTGGGTGGCGGATTTAAAAAAAAATTGGTTGAGTTGTACCCTCCCCCCAACTTAATTGTTGAAGTGACCTCACTTCACATTTTGATTCGGAAGTGGTAAAATTAGAAATAATGAAAATTAATGGTATGAATAGTTCATATGCATGAATTAATATGAAAGACATAATGAAAGTTTAAAGAAATCTATGGTAATTATGATAGCTTACCGTGTGTACCGGACATAAGAGATAACTGATCGTCGTGCATGTAAATTGAAAAGCATGTATCCAAATTTTGATTTGATGTGATTGAAAATAACTATACGCGAATGAATTGTGAGGTGGTGAATGCAAATTGATGGGACATATTAGATGGATAGTGGATGGTGATGTGACAGCTCGAACATTTGAAATTCGAATTAGCAGTTGGAAATTATAGAATCAAGCTATGAGTACTTATTGTGAAGAGATGGATATTGCGTGTGAGTATTTTGAGGTGAATGTGCATGAATTTGTAGTTAATGTGGTGCCAAATGGTTTGAATTTTTCTTTTCTTCTGCCAAATGGTGCTACGGGTACCTACAGTAACAGGACCCATTCTGAATGCTGACAACTATTATGCCACAAGTCCCCATAGCATCAAAACCCTTTTTGAATGTGTAAATAAAAATAGGTCCCTCTAGAGAAAATGTAAACATCATTATAATTGTGTTGTGTGTGCTTGTGAGATAAAGTGAGAAATTAGTCCCGAAAGATCTTAGGGATTGAGCTGTGTAGCTCAATCATTGGGTCACTTGAAGTGCTTGGTATATCATGTGTTGTTGAAGTATCACTTTGTGTATCTGAACCTGTATTTGGATCACTGCAAGCACCATATTGTTGAAAGAAGGAGAAAATAAAATCATCTTTTTGTAATGTCTTCTTATATAACTTCAATTTTTGGCCATTAACCAAAAGAGAAAATATGACTACATCAATGGTGTGCAACTTGAGTGCTCCATTAGGATAGACTTGACTGATTTCATAGGGGCCCAACCACCTAGATTGGAGTTTCCCTTTGAAGTCTTTGAACCTTGAATCATATAGCAATACCTAGTCCCCTACATTAAACTCCTTTGTTTTGATATATTGGTCTCCTTTGTTTTGATATACTAGTGATGCCACTTCATCCTTTGTTGTTGTACTACCTCAGTGTGATGGATTGCTTCCATCCTAATTTTATCCAATACATTTAAATTATGCAACCTCTCCTTTTGAGTTGTTGTTAGGTCCATTTCCAGTTCCACTATTGTCCTTAATGTCTTATATTCAAACTCAATTGGAAGGACTATTATTTTACCATACACTAGCTCATAGGGTGTAAAACCAGTTGTTTTCCAAGTTGTTCTATATGCCCATACTTCTTCTGGTAACCTTGCAACCCAATACTTTCTATGTAGCTATACCGTCTTGGTGAGAATAGTTTCAATTTCTCCATTAGTAACCTCCTCCAGACCATTATCCTGAGGGTGATAAGGTGTTGACTTCTTATGCCTATTTTGGTATTCTTCAACCAATTTGGTGATGAGGTTAGAAGTAAACTGTGGACCTTGATCAGTGACTATTTCTCTAGGTACTCCATACCTAGTAAATATATCCTCATACAAGAATTTAGCCACATTATCATCTCTAGAAAACTGTAAGGCCTTTACTTATACCCACTTAGTCAAGTAATCAGTACAAACAAGAATGTATTCATTGTTGTTCAAAGTAGGTGAGATTGGTCCAATAAAATCGAGACCCCATTTTTCAAAAGGAGTGAGTGTTAATTGAGGCTGCAATGGAATTTCATCACTTCTTGTTAGTTTACCCATCCTTTGTCACCTATCACAACTCCTTGTGTATTTTACAGAATCCTTATGCAAAGTTGGCCAATAACAACCAGTTGTTAGGATTTTAAATGTTGTTCTTTTTGCTGCAAAACGACCTCCACATGGCTCATCATGGCAAGCCTTTATAATATCAAATATTTCATCTTCCCTTATGCCCCTTCTCATGATGTTGTTAGGGCCAATGTAAAATAGATAACCTTATATCCAAGAGTATGGAAAACATTTATGTACCAATTGTCTTTTTTCCCTTATAGAAAAATGTGTTGAAATCTACCCTGCTACTAAATAATTGGCAATGTCAGCATACCAGGGTACATGTACATGTAGAGAAAATAATTGTTCATATAGGAATGAATCATTCACCACTCCTTTAGCTGATTGTGTTGGAAATCTTGATAGAAAATCTACCACTACATTAGCTTTACCAAGTTTTTCCACTATGGTAATATCAAATTCTTGTAGAAGGAGAATCCATCTAACCAATCTGCCTCCTACTACAGGTTTGTTCATAAGATATTCGATAGCAGTGTGGTTTGTATGGACAAAAATTGAATAACCAGTAATGTAATGCCTATATTTATTGATGGCATACAATACTACCAATATCTCCTTCTCTGTAACAATATAATTCAACTCTCCTCCTTGAATATTCTTGCTAATGTAGTATATTGCATATTCTTTGTTACCCTCTTTTTGATCCAAAATTGCTCCAATACAAAAATCTAAAGCATCTATATGTATATGAAAGGGTAGGGTCTAATTAGGGCCCCTCAAAATAGGTGCTTGAGTCAAGGCTTTCTTCAACTCTTCAAATGAGTGTTGACATTCTAATTTCCACTCAAATTCAATGTTTTTGCTCAACAAAATAAACAATGGTGCAACAATCTTACTAAAGTATTTAATAAACCTCTTGTATTAGCCTGCATGGCCAAGGAAATTTCTAATATATCTTTGGTTCTATGGAATAGGTAATATAGAAATAATTTTTATCTTATGTGGATCAACCTGAATCCCTACATTGGATATAAAGTTCCCTAAAACAATGCCTTGTGTCATCATGATAAAACACTTTTCGTTGTTGAGTGACAGGTTGTGCTCTTTACACCTTTTCAATACCTTTTCCAAATTGTTGAGGGATTCCTCATAATTATCTCCATATGTGGTGAAATCATCCATATATCTCCATACAGTCATGAGCATAATAAAAAAAGATGTTGAGCACTACCCTTTGAAAAGTAGTTGGAGCATTGCATAAACCAAATGGAAAAATAGAGTAGGCATATATACTCCAAGGACATGTGAATGTAGTTTTGTCTTGTTCCTCTATAGCAATTTTTATTTTATTATAGCCACTGAAACCATCTAGGAATGAAAAATATTTTTTTCCCAGCTAAGGAATCAAGTACTTGATTTATGAAGGGCAATGAAAAGTGGTCTTTCTTAGTGGTTGTATTCATTTCCTTGTAATCTACACAAAATCTCCATTTTCCACCTCTCTTAGGAACAATTACCAAAGGTGAGACCCATTCACTATCAAATATAGGATAGATAAAACATACATTAAGGAGTTTTTGAAGTTTAGCTTTGATTATGTCTCTTAAAGTAGGGTTCATACATCTTTTAGGTTGTCTAATGGGTTTGTAACCATCATTGATATAAATCCTATGCATACATAAGTTAGGATCTATTCCTTTCATATCATGGTAATCCCATGCATATGCTGTTCAGTGTGCCTACAACACTACGCGCAAGGAATTCTGATGTTCTTTAGTCAAGGCATTGTTTATGTTTGACATTTTTCCTAGCATGACTTCTAATTCCTTGGATGACTCTTGCACAAATGAGATTTCAAGGCTTGGAAAGATTGGTACTGTATAGTCATAAAATTACACCCCTTGCAATTTTGCATACATTCTTGCATCTGCTTTAGTGTCCACTCCCTTAGCATCTTCAGTAGGCTCATTTTAGCCCCTACATCAGCCTTTTTCCCTTCTCAGGATGCTTAGCATCCCTCTTCAACAGCTACCCTTGTGCATCTGTTTTAAATCAAACTTTGTGTTTTTCCCATTCTTGTCATTTTGTAGCGTGATGTATCCAGACACTAGCGCGTCGTGCTAGCGTCCTATGATGTTTCAATGCTCAAACAGTTGTCTTCAATCATGCTTGCCACTTGTCCTCGTCTTTTGTTGGTGGTAACAACCCAGGTTGCCTTGTAATGGCTGGAGAAACTTCTTTTCCCTCATTAAAAGCTATCCTTTCATTTCATTTTGCTCTCTAGCTTCTTCTAGCTCCATTCTTCCAACTTCTAGCTTCACTCATAACTCCTCTTCTTTTCCCATCTTGCTCTTGCTTGCTACAACAACATTTTCTCAAGCTCTCCCAACACCCTCTACCACACACTTGGCTCTTGCAGCTATTTTTTTCTCCCTCTATGCAACTCCTTTAGCTCTTGCAACTTTATCTCTCCTTCACTTCATGCTCATGAGCATCTTGGGACTCCACATCCCCTTTCTATTGCATTTCTACTTCATGATACAGGTTCTCCTCCTTGAGTGGGGATTGATTTTATCACCTCTTTTTTGATACAGGTTCTCCTCCCCGAGTAGGGTTTTCTTTTATCACTTATACTTGGTGGTGCGGGTTCTACTCCTAAAGCGGGTTTTGCTTTCAACATGCGCTTTGTCCATTTTAGTTCTCTTCTCTCTCTTTCTATCTAGCTGTCTATGGAGGTGGGAACACCAAAATGGGGGTTTGAGTGAGGCAAACCCCTATAGAGCCCCAACACTTTCTCCAAATATCATGCATGCAGGTTTTGAAGACATTCATTCACTGGAGGTTTCATCACTTGCGTGGTTGTAAGAATTTCTCTTCTATCTCTTTATCTTTATCATTTCTACTTTACCTCATTTCAATTCTATTACATTATGTTTTTTTATCACATTCTGTAAGTTCTCAACAATGTGGTTGTTAGTGATCACTTAGTTGTTTTCTATGATAACCCGTTCTCTGGTCCGTACGAGATGCCAACGCGCCGCAATGGCATCTGTATTCCACATTGACGTCCTTTGGTAGAAAGCTTGTCAGTTTTTCTAGAAAATCTTTGTGACTTGCTCTTTTGATTCTAAAACTCTTGTTGTTGTTCTTGAGGTAGTTTAGGGTAGCTCGCCTCGTGGGGCTCTTTGAATGAAGAGAACTCATGAGTAGCGAAACCCCCTTTTCTACGGGTACACATTGTTGTGGCAGTAAGGAATGAAAGATTTGAGATATTTCTTCTAAGTAATTAGTGGGTATAATACTTTGCAAGGGGTCTTGTAGGCATGCGAGGTAGTCATATTGCTACGACCTCCTACCACAGTTATTCTAGATTATGTGAGCAATGAGCTCATCTTCATCTTGATCATCCAATAAAGGGCTGCATTCTATGGTCATCAGTGTCTGCAGAGAATAATTATCTTCCTCATCCAAAGTGGGCCAAATAGTTTTCTCAAGATCAGCATAAGGTTGGGCTGGAGGATAGAGGACCAATTTCTTGGTCACTGTCCCATTAGATATTATCATATTTCCAGACCTATAGCCTATCAATGCATCATCCATAGCTAACCATGGTATGCCTAGTATGAGTGGGTATCCTGCAAGACTAACCTTTGTCTATAAAACCATGAAATCAATAGGATATTCCCAAGATTCCAATGCAATAACTAAATCTTCAATGATTCCTTTAGGCTTGACTGTTGACCTATTAGCTAATTGTAAAATAGTTTGTGTAGGTCTAAGGTTGGCTAACTGAAGTAACTGCATTATTTCTTTAGTCATAATATTGATTGTTTCGCCCAAGTCTATCAAAGTGTTCTTAATAAGGGTCCCATTAATATTAATGTCCACTAATGGAATACCAAGGTCTGTGTACTTAAGGATAGTTATGTTCCCTAACATGATATCTGCAAGGTTTCCTAAGACATGGATTATCTGAGTATCCTTTTTTTTCCTTCATGGTTTCTTAAGACATAGTTCCCTTATAGTTTTAGTATAAATAGGGATTCCTTTGATAGTTTGGATGAGTGTAATTTTGATGCTCACATATTTTAATTGACGTAAGAGGTTTGTTTCAACCTGTGTGTGATGCTTTTGAATGACAGCATTCAAGAAAAGGAGGTTTTTGACTTGAGGTAGTTTGGTGTACCTGATTTGACACAGGTTCCAAAGGTGTTGTTTATGAAGCTTCAACTGTAGGTTCATCCTCTATCTTAGTAATTTGAGGGGATGAAGGTCCAACAAGTTGTTTTCCTTATCTAAGGTGGACATCACTCACCTCTACCCCTTAAGTGGGGTATTGCATAACTTCAATAGTATGAGCCTGCTAAACACGCTTGTTTTTAGGGTTAGGTGCAAGTTGGGCAGGTATTTGTGGTGGCTTGGGTGGCTAGGATGTAGTATTTGATAGAGGCATAATAGTTTGCTATTTTTGTTGAGGTGGAAGCATAGGTTGTTGATAGTTCATGTTTTGCTACTGCCACTGTTGACCTTTTTTCCATTAAGGATGCCACTAGTTCTGTTGCATTGGCCATTGAGGATTATAATTTGAACCATGGAAATTTTATTGTGGCCAAGGATTTGGCTATTTTTGGTTCTATTTTTGTTGGGGTTGTGGCCATTGTTGAGGATTTTTCCATGGATTTTGGTTTGTTGGCCAAGACTGAGAATTGCAAGCAGAAAATTTCTAATTTCCAATAGGAGAGGATGAATTGAAGCTAAGAGGGTCTTGTGGCATACCTTGTCTATGTTTCCATAGCCTTCTTTGAGATATATAAGAGTTGTCTTTCCTCTCCTTCAAGTGGCTGGAAATCAAGTTTTTAGACTTTATCTTGTTGGATACTAGCCACCCTTTTGCATTTACAGTTTGCTTTCCTTTGCCTATAGCTTGGGTAGTATTTAGTGAGCATGGCCTCATCTTGCTCCAACTTCTTTTTGATGTGGAGAGTATCCAACCAAGTTGATAAGTGACTGATAATGTCCTCCTTCATGTTGGACAATAGGTTGATCAATTCTATCTTTGAAACCCCTATAGATGATTTGTCAATAGTGGATGGCTTGTCTCCTCTTGGTCTTTTAGTGAAGGTCTTGGAATAATTCATGCAGACCTTATAGATGTCTTCAAATCATATTTGAGAGATATCTCCTTTTCAAATGAGGTTGAGGGCATCCATACACTCATCATTGATTCCCCTAAAAAATACTAACTTGAGGGACTCTTCAAACAACTTATTCTATGGGTTTTTCTTCAATGCAAACTGAAATATCTCCACATAATATTCTAGTGGTTCATCCTCCTTATGTGACATTCTGAAAATTTCATCTTTCCTCCTATCAGGTTCCCTACAATAGTCTCGGTTCTTCTCCAAGAACAACATCCTTGCCTAATGCCATGAACCATCTTAGGGTTGCATCTTTTAGAGTGGCAAGGAAAATTTTGAGCCTATGAGCATCAGAAGTATAGTCATAACTTCTACACAAGACATCAAATTCAAATAGAAATGTATCTGGGTCCTCATTAATTAACCCATAAAAGACTAGTAAGGTTGAAGGAGGGATGTTTTTCAGCACTGTAGCCCTTTCCTAGTTAGTAATTGGGAACTCAAATGTTGTGCATTCAGGATCATCATCCACTTCATCACCCATGATGCGGTATGTTCCCTCTGTAAGTGTAGTAGATGTTGGTGATAGGGAAATTTCTTCTTTAGTATTACCCTCGCTCTAAGTATTGGGTTCACTGATTTTTTCTATGGTTTCTTGGCATTTAGAGGGAAGGAATTTTCCCAAAGAATCTCTCTACCTCCACATACATGAAATATGGCTTTATATAGAAATGGTCTTGCATAATGTTAGTGTATCTTCTGGTGTTGTAAAAGAAGTAAATATAACAAGTTTAATACTAAAAACAAAATGTAAACTATAAACACGTAAAAAAAAAGTCTATGAAGATAGCATCATCCCCAACAATGATGCCAAAAATTTAGTCTAAACTAATGTATTGTAAACTTGGTAGAACCTACACAATTCAAAGGTTTATTTGACTGAACAGTCCACTCAACATTACAAAGACTACATTAAAATTTCAACCTAAGATTTTTAAACTTGTGATGGTGACGCACTGTATGTGCCTTTAGTGACTCAAAGCTACCCAGGTTATCCTATTCAATATGTTCTACTTGCTAAAAACTCATAGAATTGCAAAACAATAAAATAAACAAACTAACGCTAATGGCTATGGGTGCCTACAACTTAACTTGTAACTAAGTTGTTGCTAATGAAATATCACTGTATCACTCAAAACTGATCAAAACTAACAACTTAGCTAATTTTAACCTCTGGAGTACTACTTTTTAACCTTTATATGCATATTCATGAACATTCATTACCAATAAGAAAAGTATGAGATTGTAGTTTAACTTGCACGTGGTTCATGAAATAATGATAAATAGAAAAAAACTATTAAAATGAAATAAAAAAAATAGAAAATGAAGTGAAGAACAGTTACCTTGAGTGGCCTGCATAAGTGGTTATTCTCACTTAGCTAGAACCAAATCTAACTAACATATTCTACACATCCATGTGAAATTGACTTCATTCATTGCATATCATGAAAGATTACATAAGATCTTCATAGATTGTATTCAATGAAAATAATTCTAAATACCCATCATGCCTTGAAATTGAAAATAAATGATAATGAAAGACTACGAAACCAACTAACTTATCTAAGGACTCAACCATCAGCTATATACAAGCTCAAGGGAGTCTTATTCTAAGCAACAACTAACTACAATCATTAACTTTCACTTCTAGATATCAGAGCATATAGTTAAGATTGAATTGTTCAAACCATAACTGAAAAGAAAGAAGAATCCTAATAGAACCGAAACTCTGTAAAATAGGATTGCATGTAAAACGCACAAATATTTGTCAAAATCCTATCAGTAAAGGAGTTATTCTTTTCTAGTGCTTATTAACTTGTTATAATGATGCATGTTCAATCCCCATCAGGTGTCTTCAAACAATAGTTATCACATTCAACTTAATCTGGAACTCCCCTATTTTGTTGTCCCAATCTTCCTTTTGTTGCGGGTTACAGCTTCCAACTGTTGTATGCTATAGTTCCTCCTTGGTTGCAAAAAGGTTAATTTACAAAGCATGTGTACAATACTAACTACCATAATTAAAACATAGAATTCCATCCACATTTCATGCATACTCACATATAAACCATGTAATACTATTATGTCATTACCATATTTCCATCATTATGATTTAGGTATAGGTCTGCAAAATAAGTATGAAAAGATAGCATAATATAGGAGTATTGTCTGGAAGGTATATCTAAAAGTGTCTAAAAGTATGCATGAAAGTAATAGAAAATAGGCTAATAAAGAAACCCATCAGTTGGAATGAGTAGTTTAACTATTAATTAAAACTAGGGTGTGTGAAGTTAACCTAAACCTAAAAAAATCTCAAAGTCTGAGTCATTAATTGTAAGGTTCAAAACCTTAAACAATCTCACAAAAAGAAATAGTAACTCATTTTCGCATAAATATAGAAATGAAATGAAGCATCTTCAACATATACAAATGGCATATTACATCTCACATGTAAAAGTGTTTAGTCTAGAATATTAAGTACCAAAAATAGTGCATCATCACATGAAGTACTATCTAGTCAAGTATTATAGAGTATAAGATATAATTTATGCAATAATATGACTCAGGCTCACATGCCATCTGGTCATAACAATACAAGTAAAGAAACATAATCATTGGAGTCTATGGTCGCCACTAACCACAACGGTCATCCACAAACCAAGAGACAAGAACATGGCTTAGGTGATTTTTTTCCTAGTCACAAAGCTTACACATCCCCAAAATTCTTCCTAACATGAAGACTACCCAACCCTGCATAGAAGCCTAGCAACTTGAAAACGACTGGCAGGATGGAATCCGGTGCAATATCTACATGAATTTCACATATGAACATGCTATGCCCTACTATTAGGATATGGCAGAGAGAATAAAATAACATCCATCTACTTTAATGGTACACATAGCTTTGGCCAAAGAAATTAAACTGTAAACAGTAGGTAGATCTAGAAAAACAAATCTACTCCCCTTTATTAGTCTATATTCAACACCCATCCCAAAAGGAAAAGCCAAATCACATATAAAAGAAAACTACTTTCCTCATGAAGACAATATAACATGCATATATCTAATGATCATAAAAATAAATAACCCTTTTCTTTTCATGTAAAATAATTATATGAAGGCCTTTTGTTATTTTAATCCTTTCAAGCATAATGATGGTTAAATGTATAATTTACATGCAATTTGATATCTAACTAATGGTAACCGTATATGTAATTCTAACTAATCTTTGATGTCATGCAAGTTAAATCTATAAGAAACTAGTTCATAACATATGTTGATTGGAAATAAAAAATCAAATCCATAATAATTAAATGGTAGTTTCATATATCCGGTTTTATAATTTTACTATGGAATCATCACAATAGAAATAAAATGTTTACCAGTATTAATTTCATGGAAAATACACTATATTTATTTATATATACTACTGTTTAAATATGTTGAGATTACAAAATAACATAATGGTTTATAATAGCAACACAAAATATGTTGGTGTTTCCAACTAATTGTTTGGGTTTTCATAAATGTTAGTCATACCTTATAATTAGAAACCTTAGGTCAATGGCCAATGAATAGGAGATTAATCTTATATTTCTCTCCTCTGCACTTTAGGCTCTACAAAACTAAGGTGGGTTCCCCTACAACATCGTTCAACAACATAGAAACTTCCTAGAAATGATGCCTTCGATAATAGATTCTTCACACTAGTATTCTCGAAGGTGTCATGATTGGCTAAATCATCTTTAGGACCTTCTATATGCTCTATTTTACTTCACTAGTGGATTTGAACATAAAACATAAAATTGCAGTAAAGTAAAAATTCTGCTTTTTTATTTGGTGTGTGATATTGTCTCAACCTCAAACTTTGTGAACTATTCTAGCCATTGCCTTATCAACGACAGAGTCAGAAAATAAAGTAAACTCCTACGAAAAACTAACTCTTGGCTTCTTATAACCTCATTTCCTTACAATGAGAAACCAACAAAAGAACAACACTATCACACTACTTACAAATCCTTATTGCATTCACACAATCTCTGAAGGATAAACTGAAAGAAAAATTACTTTGTTCCTTGAACATAAGCTAATAATTTAAGCATACGTAACATTAAACATGACATGAGAACCATAGATAATCCTTGATTATTTATATTCAAAAGATAGTGCATACAATACTGGAGAATATGATAAGTTGATATTCAAACTTAGTGAAATACATAGAGTATTGGAGTCATTTGTTGTTGTTACAGAACAAAATTACAACATTTCTTAACTATTCTATCAAGCGACTAATCTGTACAACTAAATTCTATGCAAAGACTTATAAATATTGAAGATAAAAACCCTTGAATGAGGCTTGGAATTCCCTTTTATAACATAAGGGAAAAAACAAGCAAAAAGCCTCATCCACTACCTGGGTTTGCAAAAGACAAAACATAAATGGTGGCATTAAAACATTCACCAAAAAACCTGCAAGGAGAATTGCAAAAGATGATGGAAATCACTTAAAATATTCATATAAGCGATGTTATTGATTTTTTCAAGGTGCTCTTGGTAACTGGAGGGATGCTTCTAGATATTCCTTTTTTGACATGACCATATGGCAATTAAACCCAGTTGGTGAGATTCGATTGAAATGAAACTCAAATCCTTCATTCCATTCTTTGTCAACTACTTCCTTTGATGCTATGCAGACCTGCCATGGTGAATACCAATTGATTCTGGAAATAAATTTCCTCTGACAAAATATTCAATAATTATTAGGCACGATGCCTAATCAAGATTTGTCTGACAACCAAATTTTGAGACACAAAGCATGAAAATTGATACATAGAGGAACTCATAGACCATGTAACCTATTGTATTTTTCATCCCATGCCCTATACACGCTTTTTGAAGGCCAATCATGAGCCAAAAGAAAATCAACATTTTGAAAATATTGTTTATATTTAGCATCAAGTGTTGCACTGGTTTCCCTGTAAAAAATCTCTATGCTATGATCTGCATTGAATAACATGTCTAAATAAGAATTAAGTTCATTTGCATCAATTTTACCATCTTTACAAATCATGAGGAGATGGGTGGGGATTATGACCTTAAAAAACTCCTTAATTTCACCTAAAGTTTTTAATTCCCCATTATCCTCCAACAACCAAGGTACAATTCTACTTTCAATATTTAGGAAATAATCAATCTTTACTTGTGCACTCTCAATTATACTCTCCATATATTCCTATGCGGGGTGTCAAGTGCATTGGAAGATCCTTTGTACATACCCTCTAAAGACGTAACTCTAGGGATCAACTTAGTAAAAATCCTTTTAATCCTATCTTGATCCCCATTTATTATGATAATAACACCACTCAAATTTATACAGGCTACATAGGCATTTTATAACCTTCTCAAAATCTTGGACAATCTGTGTTCTAGGATGCACGTTACCATGTGCACATTCTCCTTATGTTGGATCTCTTGAGAATTTTTAATATGCTCCTCCATCATTTGAACTCTTCCCTTAAGTTCATCATTCTCAATTATTAAACTATCTAGAGGAATTGTTGAAGAAGAACCTACTTCCTATTGGTGATTTTTCCAGCTAACCTTGGAATCTTCTAAAAGGTAGCCAATATTTATGTTCAAAAATTTCCAAGGGTTAGTGGCCAACACAACGAATTGAGGATTTTGAGGTCTCTATTCCTACACTTTAGGCTCTGTAGGACCAAGGAGGGTATTCCTTGTAGTGTTCATTTTCTATATCAACTTCTCAAGAACACTTCAATATAGATTCATTCTTATTTGAGGCAAACACACTAAATTCACTAATGATTTGGCAGGACTTTGAGTCAATTAATGTCTATTTTGCTAAGAATGTGGATGCATTTCAAACATATATTTCAAAATTGGATTTTTTTTTATAAATGTTGTTCTGATTCTGAATCCATGGATAGGTATATGATTCATTCATTTAATTGCATGAACAATCGATAAATAAGCCAGTGCCTCATCAATTGGGTAAATGGAGTCAAATATGAAACAACCAGTAATACACTAATTATTTAATTCTGATATATTTAAACTATCTTTGTAATGCATTACACTACAAAGACTCATGTTATCCAAAACATTACTTCTTATCAAATCCTTGTAAATCCTCACATACCTGTGACTTTTCCCAAGCATTTTACATAACCCTTTAAGTTAAAGCAAAGAAATGAAGCCATACATTCAATTGAATAATTGATGATAGATGAAACGATCTTTCATAATTTCATTTACAATTTCTGAAAATGTACAAAAGGAGAGTATATGATTTGGACCTTATAATCTATTCTAATATTAGTAATCTATGTAAAAACCTTTAAGACTATCACATATATAACTTCTACCCAAGACAGTTTTCCTACGAATTCATCCAACATTATGCATTATCATTTGCTTCCTATATTTAGCTTCTACCTAGGACGTACTGGAATCAAAATTTTTAGAGTGAACAACTTACATCGAGCCATGAAATCCCTTTTATAACACAAGGGAGTGACAAAGCATCATGCTCAAAATGTAAATACATTTCATGTTAATTTCAAATTCATTTCATTAGGGTTAATTTCCCGAAACATTACATCTTCAATCATTCCTTTAACACGGGAAAATAAAAAGGAAAAAAGGAGCGCCAAAAAATTTGTCGAAGCCGCAACATAGGCCTTCCAAAAGACATCACCAAAATTGGCACGTTTACCAACACAGAGTAACCACCATCGCATTCATCAGCATGAACCCACGAACCAATCACCAACAAAATGAACCAATAGAACTCGCCATCTAGAAGCCACATCACCACATCACCCAAAACCCAACACCATTAGAAAAGGACATGGGTATCACTTGGCCTTGTTAGCCATTAAGTAACTACCCTCACCAGGTCTTATAACAGAGAGTGGAGTTGCAATAACAATCTCATCCTCCAAATCACTATAAGGCACCAAAGAAGCAGAGCATTGACTAGGGCCAGGGCCAACTCCTCCCTCTTCACTTGAAGAACTATCAGAATCTAAGATAGGAGCTAAGATAGGAGCAGTGCATTTCTCTGAACAAACCCTAGGACCTGAACCATATCTCGCTAATTCTTTTACAAACAAAGGTCCCTTCTCTTTCGTCTTGGTCAGTTTCTACAACACATTTTTTCTTCTTAGGGCGTAGGTGCTCCTAACAACCACCTTCTCACATTTCATGCTTGCACTTCTCTTCTTCTTCGAAATAATTGGCACCTCAGCTGAGAGAGGTTTATCCTTAGGCATGTATGCAGTTGGTTCTTGCATACTCAACCTCCGAGACCTCTGAACTGGTGAAACAGGAGTACCAGGTTCACTCATCCTTTCAGGATACAATGACAAACAATGCTAGTTATGTAAAAGAACACAAACCGCAATTTCTAGGAGATTCACACGTATAGGAAGTGAAAAAACCCACAAATTTAAGTTGCAGAGAAAGGTCGAACCACAATTATCAATGCAACAAGTATACACACCTAAATACCAGAAGACGCCATGCTACCACCTTGGCAATGCTTGCTCTCAGAACTTCTGCAACTATTTCTCCAGCAATCACATCAATTAATTTTGTGCACTGGAAATTTATGAATGATTCAATCAAGCCACAACAAATCCTCATTAAATAGAGGAATGTAAGGCCAGATGAAATTAATATCCATCTCGGCTTGCTCGCGTGAGCATAAAAATCAATTACTGCATGCTACATCTCCACCGTCGATCGCCGCAGATTTAAAACTCAATCAATGAGGCACATTAAGAGTTGCCACTTGCTTTATGGGTCGTACAAGGAAATAGCGAGGAGATGCTTTAAAGCTGCCACATGTTCATCTACATCCTTACCAATCATCCTTGACTCGTTTGTCGTCGATCATGTTAAGCGTGGGAAAATCTCAACCACATCCTAGAGGCATCGCCCATCGCCAGTTCGCAACCCATTTTGAGACCTCATCAAGCGATGGCCTCAAATCTAGTGATGAGCTACTGATCGTTGATTTGACCACTAGAAAACCTTAACCAAATATCCCCGCTTTATGTTGCTCATCGCGGGTTCCTCCTCTGCCAAGCTGCCTTAACTGGTAATAGACCATACCCGCGCGATGGGGAAGAACTCCACCCATCGACGATCGCAGGTTCTCCTTTGAAAGACAAGAGATAATCGGCAACAATGCAAGGGATAGCGATGGGTTAAATAATTAACCTCATCGCTCATCATGGTTTATCATCCTACGACAACAATAAAACACTTGATCGACGATTTACTTCAGAACCGACGATGGGTCAAAAGTTCAATCACATTGCTGGTCATGTGTTACCTTCCAAATGTAAGGGCACAACATGCGATAGGTGATGAAATTCCGTGGTTCCTGAAAGTCGTACATCATTCGTCGTAGGTTACCTCGCGGTAGGGAAAGCACAACATGTGATGGGCAATGAATCAATAGTGATGGACTTAGAAAGTGCTACAAAGGGAGTACATCGCTCATTGCGTGATGAGTGCTGCATTTTGAAACAAAACCCATGATGGGCGATAGACTATGAACAACATTTTAAAGGGTGCTAAAGCGCACGTGGGAATAAGTTGTTCATAAAGTGGGGGGGCTTCCTAGGCAAAAAATGTGACTTGAATGATGGGGCCAGTCAAATATGACAGCAGATGCCATAAAACATTACTTGATTTAAAAGGTAACCCAATGCAGCTAGTCAATAAGCAAACATAAGCCAATGAATGGATTAAGGGTATAAATGAGAAAAGCGATAAACCCTAATGATATTGAGGAAGACGATCTCACAGGCTTGAACATAGGAATAGTGGAACCAAATTTTAGGGTTCCACCAGTGGCTCCAACTAGGGATGTATGCCTCTTGCAAGCATAGCAGGGATCCAAAATCTCTTATTGAAGCAGACCATCAAGGGGAAAAATGGGCACAGTTATGGGCATGTAGAATATAACCCTCCTTTTGCATCATAGAAGCCTTCTCACCCATTTCATCAGCTTCATTCTCCAAATTGGAGGCTCGACGACCTCCCAAAGCTTAAAAGGAGCACTTTCCTCTATCAAATACCCTTGTAATTAGGGCTAAAATATTAAAGTTAATGCAATACAACATATAAATCAAATCCTAATCAACAATGAAGCACAAATAAGCATAAATAAATAAAACATAAAACAATATTACCAAATCTTCATGCCACCATTGATTGATTTCCATTGCACTTCTCCATTTTTCTTGAATATGATAATTGCCCTCAGATTTGAGTGTGCAATAATAAACCTATGACAAATGACTAGCAAAATATTGAAGATTGTTGTCTCACACTAGCAGCATGTACTTGCATAATATGTGTAGATCATGAAAATCACAAGGGTAAGGTCTTTTATAGAAAAGACAAATTTGAATGAATGGTTGAGATTGGATGCCAATAAGATGTCTTAATCAATGACCAAGATTGAAAGTTGTAGTGTGAAATAGGGTTAGGGCTAAATTAGGGCAAATGATAAAGGTGAAGGGTTGAGATTGAATTATGAGATAATTCAATCAAGGGCTAGGATTAAATGAGATGTCAAAAGATAAGATTTGATGTGGAAGATAAGATTGGCACAAATAAAGAGGTGATAGGAGAAATTAAATAATAAAAATTATTTAATCTAGGTGGCCAATGAATAATTAAATAATTAAAATAATTATTTAATTATAGAGGAATGTGACAAAATGAATCATTTTGAATTAAATAATGATTTAATTCAAAATTCAAGAGATGACCAAATTAAATAAATAAAATTTATTTAATTTAGGAGAGAAAAGACTAATGAATAATTATTTAATTATACTGGAAAGTGGACAAAAAATAAATAAATAAGAATTTATTTAATTTTAGAAAGAAGAGGACTAATTAGTGACGTAATTAAATAAATAAAATTTAGTTAATTAATCAAGAAAAAATAAAGATAGAAATGAATTAACTAAATAATTAAAATGATTTAATTAATAGAAGACTCATGACATTAGAAAATAATTAAATAATTAAAATTATTTAATTATGAAGAATGAAAGGGGAAATAACGAAGAAAATAAGAGTCATAGGCCTTAGGACATTTTTTAGTGTCTACATTTTTCCCCTCTTTGAGATGATGCTCGAGATGATGAGATTTGTGTCAAGTAACATCATTTCAAAGAAGCTAAGGTATGGATAGAGGAAAACAGATGATGATAGAAAGATAGGATGATGATGAAATAAGAGTGGGAGGATGATGCCCCCTCGAGAGGATAGGCGGGTTGAAAGAACACAGGTATGCTCTTGAAATGGATAAGAGGAAAATAGATAATTAACATAGAAGAAATGTTAGTGTGGAGGATATGGATGTTAGTGGAGACAACTTTAAAGATGCATATTTTGCCAGACAAGACTCTACACTAATCATCATTGGGCGGTAGAATGACACAAATGGACAACAAACACCATGGTATGAGATAGACCAAGGTGTGCAGGGTCATCCACTTGCAAAACAGATAGTCGTAGACAAGGAATGTCCTAGCTCATACTAAGGGAAAAGTTGCCCTAGTATTTTTGCCAAGACAATCCACAAACAACAATCAAAGAAAAGAGTCAAGAGACATCATCGCTCCTCTAAATCCTTCATGGGACATCCTCAAGGAACTAGTAACCTGACTCATAGACAAATTCCAAAAGAAAGATAAGACAAGATAAGCCACAATGTCAATAGCTAGTTAGAGTGTTTGTCAAAAGTTGATTTGTTTGACGGTTATTTGACTTGATGATTGACGGGTTGATTGTCAGACAACGCCTGGTTTCAGGAGAGAAATATGTTGTATGAGACGTCAAGTCTGGTTTTGATCATGTGACCACCCGTATAAAGAAAATGGCAATGTTTGACTTGATGACAATGTCTGGTTTCAGGAAGGACACATCTTGTATAAGACATAACTTGACTATTTTGGAAATTTGTTTCATTTGATCGAATGACCTTGTTGACTTGTTGTCTTGTTGATGTGTGACTTTCTAATATTTCAATGACTATTTGTGTCTTTGTGAACAATGTCTAATTTATTGTGACTAATGCAAAAAACCCTAAAGGACCAACCTAGGTGGCCTTGAGGGCACATAGACAGATGACCCTTCCTACGTTTAGTCACAAAGGCAACGTAGTTTGACAATGACATGGACTGACTTACATGACTAACTTTGACTCTATTTTTTGGGATTTTGAAGGTTATTTGGATGTTTTTGTGTTTTTGACATGTTTTTATTTTTTTGGATTTTGAGGTTTTATGATTTTATTTTTCTTTTTGATAATATTTGATTTTTTGTCTTTTGATAGTTTTATGATTATTTTTTTGAGAATATTTGATTTTTTTTTCTTTTTTGAATGTTTTATATTTTTTTGTCTTTTATAATGGATGATATGGGGAAGTGTGTATTCTATTATGGATGATACACTATAAGGACCATGACAAATGCATATGAATGATGCCTACAAGGAAGCGAGCAAGCACACACAAGAATCCAAGGACAACCATGATCTTGCTCCTAGTCAAGCTGAAAACCAATTGACAATTGATGAGGATGATGATGACATTGTTTGATGTGGGAAGGACACATCCCGAAACAATGTGAGGATGATGATAATGTGACTAAAGGATCAAGGTTTGCATCAAGGCTAGAAACAAGGACAATGAATGTTTTGGATGATGCATTAGGATGCATAGATGGATTTTATGGATTAGACTTATTGTAATGACTGGATGGAACTTGGATAAGCGGATCAAAATACTTAAACTAATGACAAGGGAAAACCAAACCCAACAATAGGCATGGAAGGATAATGGATTGGTTTTGGTAAAGGATGGGAGACATGAGGATTATTGGCATATGATCTCCAAGGACTATGTCGCATAGGAATAATTTGTTTTCTCCAAGGTATGGGTATGGATATTGTTATGAAGGCTATGATATTTCATGAATAGTGTATAACCAAAGGATAGAAATGTCAATTTTTTTCCCAAAGCATGATTTATGTTTGTACCTTAGTCCTTCTCAAGATCAAAGTAGGTGGGAAAATGGATGGGAATGATAGGGCTTAGATGGATAGATGGAAATGTCATAGGAAATGTCATGTGAAGGGCATGGGAGATGAGACTTTCCCCCAAGTGTAATGGTCCACATAGATAATTTCTCTTACACATGATTCCTGTTTGCTAGGTTTTCATCATGGTACTTATCTAGGGTGCCTGTTTACCAGGTTTTCACCATTGGACGAAATTTTTATTTCTACTCTTTTTTTATATATATTTTTTCTTTTTTTTTGTATTTTTTTAGATGATCACTTTGATGGTGCTAATGTAGATGTCGGTGTCATGATATGCCTATAGTAACCTTTATGGAGTAATTATCTTGTTAAGATCATAACACTTGTATACAACTGATTGATGTTATTGTGATCCTTTTTGATATTCGAGTTAGCTTTATTGAAATACGCTCATCGTGATAGAGTTCCATGAGAGTCCTTATGATAAAGAGTTGCTGCCAAGATACGATAGGTTTGTGATGTGGGATTTTTAGACTTTAGGCGAGATGTAGGAGTATGATAAATGATGGTAGGTGTGGATGGACTATTTGGCATTTTGGATGTAGGAATTTTTATTTTCCAAACTTGGGGTGGTGAATGATGGAGTTTGGAATTTTGATTGGGATAGTGTTTGGAACCATGAATTTTATATTCCTTGCATGATGACTATTTTGAAGGGGGTGGAAATTTATTATATGTAGGAGACCTATTTTATTGTGGCTCCACATTTTGATTGACTTTTGGATTTAGAATATTTTCTTTACTTGATCCATTTTTATTTGGGATCCTTTTTAACTTCATTTGTCCACTTGGATTTTTGTACTCAATGGCCTTTGACATTTGATTTAGACTCATAAGGCGTTTGTCATTGTTGGTTCCAATTGAGGGAATGATGTTTTATAGTGTGGATGGAAGGAGTGTTGGAAGCAACCTTATGACAAGGACTACACATGGCCCCCATTTTTATGTTTGTATTGGATAAAGTGTCCCCTAATATCATGGAGGTATCACTAACACCATTTGATTTCTTGATTGAAGAATAGCCAAGACCTTGATGTCTAGGATTTTCATAAAACTATATTGGTTCCCAAATGCCTTGCTCATGTATGCCTAGTCCTCTTCCTTTATATTGCATGCTTTGACATATTCTCTTTGCAATGGGGTATTTGTTGTTTTGAAAACAAGATGTGAACCCATCATTATGTATGTGGAAACTAATGCTTGGAATTTTCTCATCTACAAGAAATCATGCTTTGACAAAGGTGGATGATCCTAGTTGGTAGGATATTTTGGCTTTATCATTTGTCATGCTTGTGTCTTATTGGTCCTTTAAGACATCAATTTGATCAATGATATATTTTGTGCCTTCATATTTGAATTGGTCAATGATAGCTTCCTTCTGTTCTTGATCCATAGTAGCCTTTTTATGTTCTTCTTGAATGTTGTCCATGTCATTTGTTTGATTATCTATGTGTCCCAAGGAGGCAAGTGTCTCATTTTAGGAAATGGAGGTGTTTGGAGTTTGGATAGGATTGACTTCAAATGTTTGATCATGGATGGTATAAAGGCCGATAAGCAGATCACTTTGGGTGTCCTTTTCAATGGTAGGATCTTGATCAAAGATAAGTTTTTCTTGGTTGACATGATTGGGAATGGGATCTTGATCATGGATAGGTGTATTTTGGATGCCATGGTTATCTAAAATGACTTCGAGGATGGAATTAAGGATAGGATCATGGGATGGACTACTTTGATCTTGACATGAAGGTGAAGCTATGATGTCATGTTTTGGACTTTCCGTTTGACATGTATCCTCAAGTTTAGGCATTGGGATGTGATTTTGGAGACCATGACTAGATGTATTTTCATGACTAGATGTAGATTGAGATGGAATGGATTGGAATGAATTAGTGGATGATGGACTAGGATAGGACATGAAGGCTTGGAATGGATTAGTGGAAGGTTGGTTTCCCTTGTCAAGGTAGATCTTAGAATCTTATGGGTAGTCGTCTTGGCCATATAATGGCCTCCACAGACACCACTGTGCATTTATTCTAGGATTTTTGTAGCTTGTTCTTCATTAACACATCTCAACATGACGCCAACTCTTTCTCTCCAATATAAACAACACTGAATTATGACATATTTTATAAATTTTAACTTCAAAGTCCTTTTCTGATTATCATTCATATGAGCCAGGCATGACATGTTCTATAAGTAGTACAAGATATTTGTACCAAGGGTAGGAATGCATATCACAATCCTTTACAAGTATATCTTCTTGCATTTAATTAATTTGGTTGGCTTCAAGATTGGACTCAACCATTAATTTAGCTAAGCCTTGTCCTCTAACAAGCTTAGTTACATGGATGTCAATATTAAACTCTTAGATTTTATTAATCCATCTACACCTTCTTCCAATGACCTCTTGCTAGGTAAATATATCTTTAACTGTAGCACTAGGTACATAAGCTATTACTTTTGCACCTACCAAATATGGCCTAAATTTTTTTACAGCCTTCACCAAGGCATAAGCTTGATTTTATATGATATCATACTTGAATTCTATAGCCTGCAAGGTCTTACTGAAGAAAGAGATAGGTTGTTCAAATCCTTCATCATTTTTCTGCAATAGAACCACAACAATTGAGTGAAATGAAGCAAAGTAGAAAAGTTTGAATGATTTAGAGAAATTTGGGGATTTCAAAATAGGAGCCTTTTTTTATTTCATCCTCAATGCTTTGGAAGGCCTTAGTAGGTGTCTCATTCAAATATATATATTCACCCTTTTTATCATCTTGGATATGGACCTTGACAATTCTACAAAGTTTGTGACAAATATTATCACAAAGTTTACCTACCCAAAAAAGGATTGTATGCCTTTAATAGTTTTGGGTTGGGGAATTATGTCTATTGTTGCAACTCTTTTTGGATCAATTTTGATTCCCTCTTTAGAGATAATGTGTCCTAATAGCTTGCCTTTTGTTACCCAAACACATATTTCTTCAGGTTTAGAGAGATAACATACTCTAATGCCCTGGAAAAAATCTTCTCGAGGTGCATGCAATGGTCTTCCTCTTTCTTGGAGTATGCATTCAAATCCTCTTGGTATATTACCATGGACATATCTATAAAGTATGAGAATGCTACATCCATCACTCTCTGAAAAGTTTCTCCTACATTTGTTAGGCCAAAAGGCATTCTCACATAGACATATGTGCCCCATGGTGTAGTAAAGGTAGTCTTCTATTCCTATGATTCTTTTACATTTACTTGATTGTATCCTGAAAATCCATCCATCATGGATAGAAGCTCTCACCCAGTCACTTAGTTCAACATTGCCTCCATATTAGGCAGTGGATAATTATCTTTTAATGAAGATATGTCCAAATTCCTAAAATCCATACATAGTCTAATGTCTCCATTCTTTTTTCTTACTAGTACTAGATTTGAAACCCAGGTTGAATGTCTAATGGACTTAATGATCCCACCCTCTCTGAGCTTCATTAATTCTTTTTGTATTTTAAGGGCCAATGTAAAATTAATCAACCTTTGCTTCTATCTAAAAGGCTTGGCATCTAGTTTCAAGGGAATTTCATGTTGAAGTAGATCTTCTCTATAAGCCTTTAGGTCATCATATGACCAAGCAAATATGTGTTTGTACTTCCTAAGTAGGGAAATTAGCATTGTTTGACTTTAGGGTTGATTTTCTTGCCAATATATACTTTCTTGGGTGCATGTTCAGTTCCCAAGTTAATTTCCTCTAAATCCTATTCATGTGTAGAGTTTTTCTTAGTATTACATTTATCATAATTGTCAAAAACTTTATATAGAGCTACCAATCCTCTAGGAATCTTATTGGTCTTAAGTTGGATAACCTCATTTCCAAAGATGGTATCCTTTTCATCAAATTTCTCTATAAAATTCTAAAAATCAATTTCTTGGTTTTGATATTCATCCACACAATGCAAGAATTTTAGTAGGTCTAAATCATTGTTGAACACTTGCCAACTTTGAAAATTGTTAGGGACAAAAGGTCTCGCCTGAACCTTGAATTTTGATATTCTAGCAAAATTTATGTCATTAGGTATCAAGGCAATGTTGGCAAGGTCTACCATTGCATTTTTAGATCTTTCCACCCAATCAATAGAAAAAGCGTCAAACATCTTCACTATGTCCCAAACAACATTTCTATATTGTTTCGGTATTTTATGTCTGGGAACATACTTAGCTTTTATTTTGGATATAAATAACTTAGATTCCCCTAACATCCTAAGCATTTTGATACCATGTTTGACAACAACTTTCAATCCTAAAAGTAAAGCCTCATACTCAGCAACATTGTTTGTACGCTCAAATCTTAATGAGAATGAGTATTTGTAGGACTTACCTCTTGGTGATATAAGAAATAGATTGACCATAAGACATCTTCTAACACTCTTCTTTATCTCCTTAGTTATTTGTGAATCTTAAGATTTTATTGACTGTGTTTCTACAACTTTGAATTTATCCATGTTTGTGTCAATAAAATGTATATTTTCCATTAGGTATACATCTTCAATGAGGTTATGAGCTCTCTTTTCTCTTATAAATTTGACATCTCTACCATTTATAGATATAGTGGCATAGGAGAGGTCCAATTTTGTGCTTCCTCCAACTATTGCCACCCACTTTCTTGATAGGAGCATTCCATATTGGGTTGGAATGTCAACAATAGTTACACTCATTGTATAATCATTCTCAAGGAAATCTACTAATTTAATTGGCATGTCCTTCATAGTTCAAATTACTAGAACTTATCTTGAATCCATATCAAAGCACTACCCATATGCTTTACTTACTTGTAATCCCAACTCTCTCATGATTGTCAGGGGCATAATATTAGTAGATGGTCCTGGATCAATCATGCAGTTTCTTATTAGCTTGTCACTGACCTATAGAGTCACATAGAAGGGATCTACTTGATTAGGGAAAGTAGTTAAGGTAGTGCCTAGAAAAACTTTAGGTATCTTAGTATGAGTCCCTTCTAGTTCAACTTCTTTTGACCTCTCTTTACCCTTTTCTGATGGAGTAATTACTTTCTTTTCTTTATAGGCGGTAGTTGCACTGGTAATGAGGGAAATTGCTTTCTCCTTATGTTCTTATATCCTCATCATTTACAATAGAGGAATAGATACCTTGATTTGTGACAAGATTTGAGTTATATCAACTTTGGTGTGTTTTGGAATGTCATAGTTTGAAGTATTTTTCTCATTAACCCTTTCTTTCTTATTTTCAAGCTTATCCTCCTTAATAGGTCTATCGTTCTTCTTTTCTTGATCTTGATTTATTTTTTGATGTTTAGCCTTGATGAGGGGGATACAACTTGATATTTAGGCTTCTTAGCATCCTTCCCTTTGATGTCCTAATTTTTTATAAGGGTCTAATTTTTTATATCCTTACCACCCTCTTTTATGAAAAGGCTTCCAGGATTTCCTTGATCATTGTTCACTGTTTAATTCCTGATTGCAATTACTTTTTACTTGAGCTATAACTACAATAGTCAATGATCTGATTTCTTCATCTAAAGGTCTCCTTAACCTAATTTCTGAATCTGATTCCAAATTGTTCACATCGATAAGATAATCATTTTCATCATCAGAAAACACCTATTGATGATAGGCATGATTATGATACCTTTTGTCATGAACATATAATTTTGAGCACTCCTCGTCTAAGGAAAAATCACCAATTGTTGGATTTGTCCTAGTAAATATCATATTTATATCTTGTTCCTCAATGTGTAAATTGTCATGATCATCATATGGTACATGGCCCTCTTCTAGAGATTGAGCAACCATGCATTGTTGAGGAGAGTGTGGTAATTGAAAAGGATCACACCAAGGGGTTTCCTCTAAAAATCTTGCATTATTTCTCTTCAATGGATAAGGGGTTTCCTTATTTTTCATATTTCTCTGATTGTTTTGGATAGGCCTACCATTATGCTAATTAGTGTTATATGGTTGATATGAAAGCTTGGGAATTCTCTCCTGCTTTTGATAATTTGGCTTATCATGAGGTAAAAACTTATCATTTCTTTCAACTTTATAACTAAGATCCTTCAAGGCATTCATCACCATATCAAGCTTATCCTCAAGAGGTGTTGTCTTGCTTTGGTGTCCTCTAGGGTTCTGCAAGATCTTAACTTCATCCCTTTGTTCACTTTTATTGAATCTATGATAGGGCAAAAATACTTGCTAGTAAAAGAGCAGCAAGCAAAAGAGTGCAAATAACAACTAAAAACACCCTACACCTCAAGATTGGCCTAAAGATTAACTAAACTAAGAAAAATGAAATATTTCACCTTGTTAAGTTGTCCTTCGGTTGGCCCTTCGATCTTCGATGTTGTATGCTCCTTGGATGGAAAGAGATGGAAACTATGAGATGAGATGAGGATGGAAAGATGAGTGAAAATGGATGCAAGTATGAAAATTTGGCTGTGTGACTCAAGGAAATTTTTTGCAAGAGTTTGGCTAGCATGAATGATCTCCCTCAAAATGAGAGAAAAGAGGGGGTATTTATAGAGATTTTGGAATTCTCTAGGGCAATGGATGGTTGAGATTGAGCCACCAAGATCAAGATGTAGGGCTAAGGTGAGTTGAGAACTCACAAGCCCTCACATCTTGACATGTGGCATGTGAAGTGGCTTGTAAGAGGTGATGTGTACATGAGGTGGAAATAGGGTACATGACATGGAGGTACTATATAGTACCTTGGGATTGGGACAAGATATCCTCATAAAGGAGGCCCTTGTCCCCATGCGGGTGAGAGGACATGTGAGGAATTAAAAATTCCTCAAATATCCACATGGGAATGAGAAAAAGAATTTTAAATTCCAAGGAATGCATTGGGGGATTAAATGTGAATTAAAAATTCACATGGGGAATGGAGTGCCTTCTCAAAAGGAGAAAGCGTTTAATGGGGTTAACATAGGACACATTCCATAAATTACATGGAGATTAGGTTGTCCTAATTAAATGATTAAGGTTGTGCAAGTACTTGATTAGAAAAATTAATGACAGATTAGAAGAGGGTTAGATTTCACATGTGACTTGATCTGACAAGTCAAAGATCACATGGGGAAGAGAAAAAATAATTTAATATTCCTTGGAAGGATAAAAGGAATTAAAAATTCTTTGAGAGGTTGATTAGGCTAGTTAAAGAAGGATTAGAGGAGAGTTAGGTGGCTAAGAGAGATTAGAGGCCAACTTGCAAAATTTGGAGAATGTGACACATCCTAATCAAGGATTAGGCATGTGCACATCCCTAATGATGAGATTAGAAGATGGATTAGGATTAGATAAAAATGATGGAGGATGTGACATATGAGGAATTAAATAAATTTCATATTTATTTAATTCATTTGATGAAAAGGAGGATTAAAGAGATAAGGTATTTATTTATTAATTAAATACCTTAGGGATTTGGCAGAATTAAGGATATTAATTAAATAATAGCGATATTACTTAATTAATGCAAATAAGGGGATGCTTAGATGAAAAGGGATAAATTTGGATAAATTAAGTGTCCAAATTTAGGTGTCTACATTTTCCCCCCTTTGAGATGGTGTTACGAAGTAGCATCATTTCAAAGAATATTAAAACATAGAACCTAGAAGAAGATGGTTAGATTGGGAAAGATGCCCCAGTCATCCAAAGGAATGACTAGGAAGGGAAAAATGATGAAAATTAGGAATGAAGGATGCCCCCTTGAGAGGACATGTGGGTTCAAGAGAACACAGGTGTGCTCTCGAAATGGAGGAGATGATGCAAGGGGTATATGAGGAAGATGATGCAAAGTGATGGGTAAGAAAGGATGAAAAGGCGGCAGGAGATTGAGAGGGGAGAGTGATGAAGGATGAATGGATGGGGGGGATTTTGATAGATGAGAGGATGGAGATGAAACACAATCCAAATTCAATTTTCCATCTTTAGGAGCACTGAGTTTTGCTATAGCAGAAGACACGATACACCAAGGTATAAAGGACCAAGGAAGATTAGTGTCTAATGCATGAAACAAACACATCAAACAAGAAGGCTATGCCAACACCCCAAAGTCACGATGACCTTGGTCAGGCCAAGTATTGGGATAACCACAAACACACAAGGATGCCCCAGCGTAACACAAGACCTCAGGGATCTTGGTGGGTACTACGTGGGACAACTGAGAAGACAACAACAAAGAAAAGATCAAGATACGCCCCTATGTTGACTAGTCAAAGCACACCATGATATGATGGATCAAGGTGACCATGACAAGTGATGATAAGGAGCTCAAATGATAAACAAAAGCAAAAAGCATCAAAAGATCACAATTAATTTCAAACATCCTTTTCCATAAGATCAAGGGGATGGATGGGATTGATGAGATATGTTAGGAAGGATGCATCCTATTGAGACCGATGATGGATAGAAAACTAAAAGATCGATATGATGCAGGATACTCAAAACCAATTGGGTCTACTGATACAAGTGGATCTCGTTTGTTATGAACTAGCTAGATAAGGGCATAGCTCGATGACACAACATAAGAGAGACAAGACACAAGACTGACACACCCTAGCAACCTAGGGGCTCGGGGGCCGATCAAAGATTAGCCTTGCCTACGTGGAAGCACATAGCCCTCGTAGTTTGATAAAAGGCTGACGACAGAAAATGATGGAGACTTCGATGGATGATAAGATGGAAAAATAAGAAAGACCGATGATAGAGGATAAAGGATCCTCGGGGGTGGATCAAATGATCAACCTTGCCTACGTGAAAGCGTAGGGGCAACGTGTTGGAGTTATGGACAGACACTGAGAGGGGGGGTGAATCAGTGTCAAAACTTTTTCAACTTTGACCAAGATTTTTCATTCTGATTTCCTTTTCTTTCAATAAAAGAGTAGAGTAATCACTTTTGAAAGCACAAAGATATGACAACATTAACTCAGTCTATTAGACAACTTATGAAAATATGACTTGAGTGAGATATATTGCATTTGCCAAAACATAGCTCAGATTTGATCTCAATATTACTCTGATTAAAGCATTCATGAGTTGAATGTAATCATTCATAAATAGAATTGAGAGCAGTAATAATCCCAACAGTGAACTAAAACAACAACACAAAAAAGCAGTGAGCACACAGAAGAACAAAGAGACAAACGATTTGCCGAGTGGAAAACCCTCTTGGGGTAGAAAAACCACTCCTAAACTACCTTACTGGCTTAATCTTCAAAAAACCACTGTTAACAATGCCTTATAGGCTAATTTCTGAGCACCAACTCAAGGAGCACTAACTCCTCATTTTGAAACACCAATTTCAAGGAGCACCAACCCCTCAAATTATTTTTAGAACAATAATAACTATATCAGAGGATCTCTCTGTTTTCAGTTAAGCTCATAACTCTCTGCTTCTAATACCCTAGGAACAATATTCTAGAATTACATCCAGTTTTTCACACATTTTTCAACACTAGTTTTTATATACATTTCAAGTATGTCTTTTATGAAGAAATCTTCAAAAAGCATTTTTCACAAGATTCTAAAACTCTCTTGCTAATTTTAGAATATGAAGCTGAATAATGATGATCTGTAGATGATGGTAAAAATAAGAGTAACGCCTATCCAGAGAGCTTTAATTTCTATGCTGAATCAAGAGATTTCAAATTGTAACTGGAAGATTTTCATCAAAGCCATGACTGCCCACTAACAGAAAAACATAACCTCTAAATTCTTAGAGGATATTTTTCCAAAGATTCGATGCCAACCAAAGATGTCGACATGCAACTATACTTAGAAAATCACATGTCGGCCACAGAGACATAATTTGTTAAACATTCGTTGAGGCATCCAGATAGTCTTGCTGAAGGAAATTATAACGTTGATCGTTCCTTTGGTCCCTGTGTGTCGCCATGACCTTCTGCCGTCGGGGAGAAACCATATTGAAGATCTTTATGTTTCCCTGAGATCACATTTCTGTTATATTTGTTTTAGTCGCTGAGACACAAGAGTCTTTCTCACCGAGACGTCATTTTGTTTCATTTACTATTGCTATAGCCTTTTGAAATCGGAGAGACATCTTGTAGACAAGTCTTTGTTTTTTTGAGAGCCCCCGTGATTAAACATGTTGCCTTGACAAATCAATACCTATGTGGAAGGCAACTTTATCGCCGTCAGTCATCCCTTTGTTTGTCGCTGTAACATTCTATTGTCGGGGAGACGTTATGTAGATATCATTAAGTTTCACTGAAAGGCTTTATCCTTTGTAAGTCACTGTAACATAATGGTTCTCTCGCCGATGCATCCTTCTATCTTATTAGTGTCGCTATAGCATACCGTCATCGGGGATACCTCTCGTAGAATGCATGAGTCATACCAAAAGTCACCAACCATCTTGTGTGTCACTGAGACAAGATAGATCCTATGCTGAAAAAGTCCTTTTGTGTTCCATCAGTGAGACTAGAGGTCACTCGCTGAGACCTCACGCTGAAAACCTTAATCTTACTGAGATGTATCTTTCCGCCATCGGTCGGTGTGACAATGTAAATTCGCTATGACTTCACACCAAAAGCAACATGTCTGGCCGAAGTGAATCTTTCAATGTGTTGTTCGGTGAGACTCCTCCCAATAATTTAGATAGAACCCTTATGTTGGAAAGACCCAACAAAGTCATTGAGACATCACTCCGAATATCATTAACTCATACCGTTATAACCTTTGTGCACAAGTTGGTAAGACAGCACGAAATCGCTATGACATTTCTGCAAAGCCACAACCTTTGCCGATAAGACATTTCGGTGCATGGTCGGTGAGACAATATGTCTTCGGTGAGCCCACATACCGAATACAACACTCCTACCAATATGTTCCTTTTCCTTTGGTCGGTGAGACAAAGTAAGTTCGCCAAGACGTTACAATGAAGAAAAACCTCTTGCCGATGAGCACCCTTTGTTGCCGGTCAGGGAGACATGATGAGTTCACTAAGACATTATATCGATGCCGCAACTCTTGCTGATAGGTTCTTTCTTGTGCTAGTCGCCAAGACACAAAGCGCTCGATGAAACAACATGCCAATAGGGATTTCTTACGTCGATGAACCTCCTTATGTATTAGTCGGTGAGACCCGACTCATTCGGTAAGACCTCTTAGCGGTGAACAAAACTCATGCCGATAGACCTTTCCACTGTCACCAAGATCACTTGAATGTCACACCGAAATCTGCTTGTATGTAAAATCAAATTGTCATGACATCAGAAACGTCTTGCCGAAAGGCAACACAAACGTTTATCAGAAAAAATGGATTGGGGAGACCCTAGCATTTTCATGCCGAAATGTTCTTTTTCTGTCACCGAAACAATGTACAAATAAGATAACCAGAGACAACACGAAGCTCAAACTGATCAGTACCATAAGATATTAAAATGTTGAATGTAAATTGTCCACAGAATGCCAAGACAAGTAAACCATATAGACAAAACTGTACCAAGATAAAACATGAGAAACCAATCTGAAACTGTCAACAAGTAGAATCAACTGAAAGGGATTTTGTCATCAAGGACAAACCATATAATCACAACTGAGAACCAACACAACGTAG
Source organism: Sequoia sempervirens (assembly GCA_007258455.2). Classification (NCBI taxonomy): domain Eukaryota; kingdom Viridiplantae; phylum Streptophyta; class Pinopsida; order Cupressales; family Cupressaceae; genus Sequoia; species Sequoia sempervirens. Next base: position 54,572 of record VDFB02370611.1, on the reverse strand, counting down.
TTCGACAAAAGGACCAAAGACAAACAATGGATAAAGGATGATGAGATAACCCTAGATAAGGATATAAGATGATGGAACCAACATGATGTGACAGGATAAACTTGTTGGATAGGATCGACGGATGGTAGCTACACAAAGCTCAGGGATGGGATAGTTATCCAAATCATGAAAGATGAAGTGGGAGGATGACATGATGGATAGATGAATGATGAGAAAGGATGGGAGATTGAAAAGATGCGCAAAAGAAGCCGAAGTGATGATGAGGTAGATGGCATTGGATTGCATGGGGAGTAGCCTATAGCTAGATACCAATGACAAGGGATTATGAGATGGGATGTGGATAGAGATAAAAGAATAGGAAGATAAGGATGGGGAGATGGAAGGGATGCTATGATGGATGGATAGGGGGATAAGGATATGGAGGTTAAAAGGATTTGTGTGGAGGGATTTGGGAGATAAGGATGAGAAGGTGAAAAAGGATTAGTGGATTGAGGGATGAATGATATCTCCAAGGACTATATCACAAAGGAAGAAGATGCCCCCACTCTAGATATGTCATATATAATGAGGCATGAGGGATGGAAGGTGGGAAAATGAAGGAGATAACTGGAGGAGGATAGGATGGGCGACTAAGGGATACGATATAGTATGTATGAAGGGAATGTATACCAAGAGGTGTCCAAAGCATGCATAGATAGGTGCCCCTGTTTTTGATCAAGATCACAAGAAGGATGGAGGGACGGGAGATAAATGAGATATGATGGTAGGCTACGTAAGATAGGTGGGATGGAGGAAATAGATGTAGGGGATGTATAGCAGGAAGATGTGTGTGTAACAGGAAGCATGGCAGGCGGCATAGCAGATGGAGGGGATGCATATCAAGAAGCTTCCCCCAAGTGTGAAAAAGGATAGATGAGGATTTACGCATGATGCCTGTTTGCCAAGTTTTCATCATGGTACTTATCCAAGGTGCTTGTTTGCCAAGTTTTCACCATTTGACGGATTATTTTTCTTTACTATTTTTTTTATATATATTTTATTTTATTTTTTGGATAGCATGCGGAAGGAGATGGATAAGGATAGGGAGGCAAATGGGTGTATGTGGAATACATGCGATAAAGAGATGGATGAAGGACTCAAGCATCATATTCCATATGAAGGATTAAGAGCCCATGTGTGAAATGACTATTGGATGTTGGTACAACCTTATAAATGGATTATACAAGAGGATGAATTAGAGGGATTTGATGGGGGAGATATGTGGGATAATGGGTGGGATTTTGGAAAGTGTATGGATGGAATGATGGGGTGGATATGTGATGGGGAGATGTGTTTAGGACCAACATTGGCACATGTTGTGGTGGATGTGAAAAGATAAGAGGATGAATGGATGGAGAATGTGAGAATAATGGAGGAGATAGGATAGTGAATTTTGGGACATAAGGACCCAAAAAAAACTTAAGAGATGAAAGGGGGGTATGATTAGCTTTTGGATTAGAAACTTTGGATGTTGTTACAAATTTTTCTTTTGAAAGTATTGCATCTTTTTTCTTTGGGATCCACATGGTTTTGATTTTTGCTTTGGGGGGCCTTTGTGGCCTATGGATTTGATTTGATTTTGGATTTGATTTTTCTTTTCTTCAACATGTCATTTAGAGGGGACATGAGGAGCTTGAGGTTCATGTGGATCTTTAGATTTAGGAATTTTTGTTTTGGCATCCAAAGTGCTTTTACTAGCAATGGGATGGGTGTGAGGAGATGGATGATGTGGAGCGATGGAGATAGAATTATGAGGATTATGTGTAGATGGAGAATGTGTAGGTATGTTCCTTTGTTAATCTTGATTAGGGGACATGCGAGAGGGATGTTTATGATGGATGAGATGGATAGGTGTTGGATGGATAAAAGGATGAGATGGAGGAGGTGATTTTGGGATATACAGACCCAAAGCAGATGGAGTGGGTGAAGGGACATAAGGACCCAAGATGGATGGAGTAGATGAAGGATGGGAGAGGGTGTATGGAAGGATGTAAGGACCCAAAATGGATGGAGCATATGAAGGAGGAATATGGACGGTTGTTTTGAGGCGATATGATGGAGGAGGGATGGAAGCATATGATCTGGTGGAGCGATGGGAAGATCCTATATTTCTTTTGGAAAAGGCTCATTGAGGACATCTAGAGGTTGTACCAACATCTTTAGATTGTGAGTCTTGGGAAATAGGTCCAAGACCTTGCATGCAGATTTGTTCTTTGACTTGGATGGGCTCTAAAATACCTTGCTCATGAAGGCCTAGACCTTTTCCTTGATAGTTCATTTTCTTGAGCATACGATCCATGATAGGATTTGTGTTATTTTGAAAACATGATGCGAGTCCATTATTAGGTGGAGGATGATGGGTGGTATAGAAACTGTGTTTTTCTTCTACAAGGAGGCCACCGTGGAAGAATGTGAGAGTACCAAGGGGATATGCAAGTGGTGTGGGGATAGCAGTTTTAGGTGATGATGGGGGATCATGAGAGGGAGATGATGGGATAGCAGCATTTGGATGGGTGGTATCGGGAGATGGATCAAGGGATATGATAGGACCTGGATTTGTGGTAGTGGGCTCATGCGATGGAGATGGAGCGGTGGAAGCTTGAATGACAAGGGGATCATTGGATGGAATGGATGGGGGACTATGATCTTGAGGTGGATAAGATGGGATGGTAGGATCTTGATCTAGACAAGGGGATATGTTGGCATGCTTTGGATCAGGCTCTTGGCATGACTCATCGTGTGCGAGAGGCATGATAATGGAGTCTTGGTGGGACTCTTTAAGTTGGGGAGATGGAGGGATGGAGGATTTAAAACATGCATGGGAATGGATTTTAGTGACACTAGGAGTGGGAGAAGTGGATTGGATTTGGGTGTCGTCAATGGGTTTGACGACTCTTGGAGTAGGAAGTGGGTGTTCAATGGATTCAATAGATGTGATGGTAGGAGATGGGGGCTCAATGGATTCAGAGGATGTTATGGTTTCGATGGTTTGAGTGGTGCTAGGGGTGGTATCATTAATGATAGGTGTTGGGTGGAGAAGGGTCTCATCACTAATGACCGTGGATGATGGGTTGGGATGGCATGATTCCACGACTTCACAGTGTGGAGTGGGAGATGTCTTCTTTGTTATAAGTCCTTAGAGAATTTCTAGAGTGAGGAACGTGCATACTCTAGGTTTGGATGGCGGGGTAGGAGTGGATGAAGGATTAGGGATTGGTAGGGGATTAGGGCTATGGATTGGTGGATTAGGATTAGATTGAGGAATAGGATTGGATGGAAGACTATGAGTAGATGGGGGGTTAAGATTAGATGAAGGGTTAAGATAGGGGTATTGGAATGGTGAATTAGGACATGAGGATGCGGGTGGTGGATTGTAGTAGTGGGATGGTGGATTAGGATGGGAAGATTGAGATGGCGGATTGAGATAGGGAAATGCGGATTTTGGATTAGGATAAGAAGATGTGGATGTTAAACTAGGATAGGTTGGTGTGGATGTTGGATTAGGATAGGATGGTGCGAATGTAGGATTAGGGTGAGCAGATTGGTATGGAAGATTAGGGTAGTGGGTATACGTGGATGAAGGATTGAGATAGGAGGATGTGGACGAGGGATTAGGATAGGGGTATTGTGATGGCGGATTAGGATAAGAGGATGTGGGTGTTGGATAAGAGGATGATGTAGATGAAGGATATGATGGATGTGATGGATATGATGGGTATCCCTTGTCAAAGGTAGCATAAGGAGCATGATTAGGCATGGATGAAGACATAATGGGATAACTCGAAGGGGTGATTGGATTTTGGAAAGCAGGTGGAGAAAGCTTAGTAGCAATGATAGTGTCAAGGGAATCTATGTCATATTCCTCTTCATCGACAAGACTTTCATTATCATTGTCGACATAATTAGGGTTTCCCTTGATTACTATTGATGGAGGATAATGATTCATGATGATGAAAGGATAAAGAGGATGGATCAAAGATTTGGGAACAAACTAAAGCTCAAATCAAGATTTAGGTTAAGCTCAGATTAGGATGATTGGATGGTGCAAGGGGATTGATTTTGATGATTAGATTTGATTATCAAAGGATGATTAAGACACTGAATTTGCTTCGAGATGGAATTAGATTGATTGGGTTGAAGGTGATTGGATAGGGATGTGATTGGATTGGATTAGATAAGATCAATTGATGATTGATAAGATCGACTGATGACAAAAGGGACTGTAAACCCCATTCAGAGATTACCTTAGGTGACGTAGGATACTGATTGATTGGATTAAAGGATAAATGGATGATTGTGGCACTGAATCCACTTTGAGATTGAAAATGGATTGATTGGGCCAACGATAATGATTGACTTAGGACAGATGACAATCCTAAGCGGATTTTGATGATGACGATCAAATCAGACACTTAGGTCAATTTGGATAATAACTCAAGATGAAGTTTAGGGGATTTGGATGGGGAAAACGATGATGGATATGGACTCTAATGATGTTCTAAGTAGCACTTATGTGATTTTGGTGATGAAACGATGACTTATAGAATAGTGTCAATGATGGGAAAATGGGCGCTCAGAATGACTGAACGAAGGGTGAAATGATGAAACGAATGATGAAACTGACTATTCAGAGGTCAAGTTCACCCATCCAAAGGTCAGGTTCGCCTGTCGGGAGGGCAAGTTTGCCTATCTAGAGGGAAAGTTTGCCTGTCTGGAGGGAAAGTTCACCTATCTAGAGGTCAAGTTTGCCTGTCCAAAGGGCAAGTTCGCCTGTCCAAAGGTCAGGTTTGCCTATCCAGAGGGAAAATTCGCCTGTCCAGAGGGCAAGTTCGCCTGTCTGGAGGGAAAATTTGCTTGCCTGAAGGGCAAGTTCACCTATCTGGAGGGCAGGTTCACCTATGGAGCAAAATTTGGTCAAAGTTGGCTAAAAGAGGCTGGTTCAAGGTCAAGTTCGCCCCTAGGTGGGTCAGGTTCGCCTATCTGGAGGTCAAATTTGCTTATCCAGAGGTCAAATTCGCTTGTCTAAGGGAAAATTTACTTGTCCAAAGGTCAAATTTGTATGTTCAGATGTCAAATTCACCTGTCCCGAGGTCAAATTCACTTGTCTGGAGGGTAGATTCACCTGTCTAGAGGGCAAGTTCACCTGTCTAGAGGGCAAGTTTGCCTATCTAGAGGGCGGGTTCGCCTATGGAGCAAAATTTGGTCAAAGTTGGCTAAAAGAGGCTAGAAAAGGCTGGTTCAAGGTCAAGTTCGCCCCTGGGTGGGTCAGGTTTTCCTGTTCTGAGGTCAGGGTCGCCCCTAGATAGGTTTAAACTTGAATTTTGACAAGATGACTAAGGAAAAGAACGCAAAACACAACAATCATCAATAAAAAGGATATGGTTGAGTCAATTAATCAGACAATCACTGGTTTGGCATAAGGAAGACAATTCAGACAATACAAACCTAAGTCTAGTAGAGAGGGTATGGATGACAAAGTCCTCTATTCTAGGATGAACATGGTTGCTAGGGAGTCCTCGTTATACACTTTGTACGTGAGGCCTAAACCGTGAACACCAACCCATTACAAGCGTGAGTTGGGAACCTTAAAGGCTCAGACCAACTCTTCACGTCATCTTGACGCTTCGCCAATTACAATGTGGTTGGATTGAGGTACAACTTTCGCTCTCCCTCCTTTATATACCTCGCCAGTACATGTGGTTGGAATCGTCCCTTGGGGTGATGAAATCCCCAAGCAGGTCCCACTTAAAAGAGAAAAAGAGGTGACTCAAAGGACTTGGTAAGCTACGATTTCTCATCACCCAGGATCGCCAAATGGCACAAGGGGATTGGATACGTCAAATAGCTTACCAACAAACACGCCAACAAGATTAATTGACACCCCTAGTTAAAATATGTGCCTAAGTTAGGGGGTTAAAAACCCTTAAAATAGTCAAAAGGAGTGCTAAAAAGTAAAATTTTACCTTATGGAAAAAGTTGTCTAGGGCATATTCGCCTATCTGGAGGTCATATTCGCCTGTCTGGAGGGCATATTCGCCTGTATGAAGGGAAAGTTCACCTGTCTGGAGGGAAAGTTCGCCTGTCTAGAGGGCAAGTTTGCCTGTTTGCAGGTCAGGTCTACCCCTCTGTGAAAATTTTCCAAAAAAACACTTTCTAGAGTCTATGGAGGGCAGGTTTGCCTATAGGTCAGGCCTGCAGGGCAAGTTCGCTTGTCTGCAAGTCGGATTCGCTCCTCTGGAACCTACACCTGCAAAAAGTCAAAAAATAACAAACGTGAAAGAAAGAGACCCGTTTGTGGGTCCCACTGGGCATGCTAGAAATGTGATGGGGTGAAAATACTTGCTAGTAAAAGAGCAGCAAGCAAAAGAGTGCAAATAACAACTAAAAACACCCTACACCTCAAGATTGGCCTAAAGATTAACTAAACTAAGAAAAATGAAATATTTCACCTTGTTAAGTTGTCCTTTGGTTGGCCCTTCGATCTTCGATGTTATATGCTCCTTGGATGGCAAGAGATGAAAACTATGAGATGAGATGAGGATGGAAAGATGAGTGAAAATGGATGCAAGTATGAAAATTTGGCTCTGTGTGACTCAAGGAAATTTTTTGCAAGAGTTTGGCTAGCATGAATGATCTCCCTCAAAATGAGAGAAAAGAGGGGGTATTTATAGAGATTTTGGAATTCTCTAGGGCAATGGATGGTTGAGATTGAGCCACCAAGATCAAGATGTAGGGCTAAGGTGAGTTGAGAACTCACAAGCCCTCACATCTTGACATGTGGCATGTGAAGTGGCTTGTAAGAGGTGATGTGTACATGAGGTGGAAATAGGGTACATGACATGGAGGTACTATATAGTACCTTGGGATTGGGACAAGATCTCCTCATAAAGGAGGCCCTTGTCCCCATGCGGGTGAGAGGACATGTGAGGAATTAAAAATTCCTCAAATATCCACATGGGAATGAGAAAAGGAATTTTAAATTCCAAGGAATGCATTGGGGGATTAAATGTGAATTAAAAATTCACATGGGGAATGGAGTGCCTTCTCAAAAGGAGAAAGCATTTAATGGGGTTGAATTATGACACATTCCATAAATGACATGGAGATTAGGTTGTCCTAATTAAATGATTAAGGTTGTGCAAGTACTTGATTAGAAAAATTAATGACAGATTAGAAGAGGGTTAGATTTCACATGTGACTTGATCTGACAAGTCAAAGATCACATGGGGAAGAGAAAAAGGAATTTAATATTCCTTGGAAGGATAAAAGGAATTAAAAATTCTTTGAGAGGTTGATTAGGCTAGTTAATGAAGGATTAGAGGAGAGTTAGGTGGCTAAGAGAGATTAGAGGCCAACTTACAAAAGTTGGAGAATGTGACACATCTAATCAAGGATTAGGCATGTGCACATCCCTAATGATGAGATTAGAAGATGGATTAGGATTAGATAAAAATGATGGAGGATGTGATATATGAGGAATTAAATAAATGTCATATTTATTTAATTCATTTGATGAAAATAAGGATTAAAGAGATAAGGTATTTATTTATTAATTAAATACCTTAGGGATTTGGCAAAATTAAGGATATTAATTAAATAATAGTGATATTACTTAATTAATGCAAATAAGGGGATGCTTAGATGAAAAGGGATAAATTTGGATAAATTAAGTGTCCAAATTTAGGTGTCTATAGAATCTTTCCTATTATTTTCAATATGGGTTGCAATCTTGAATGCATCCCTCAAGGATTGAGGATTCTATCTCTTAATTAATAACCTATTTTTGGGGTCTAGGCATTGCAATATAAGACCAAGCACATGGATTCACTAGGTCTCATATCATTTGGGATCTTGTTAAAGTCTTATTAAATCTTGCATTGAATTATCAAACAAATTTATTTAATCCCTTGCTTATGCTTGCGAACTCATTGATTAAAAATCTAGGATCAGTCTTAGTTCCATATTATTCTCTGAACACCCTCTTTAAATCATCCCAAGACCCGATGCTAGCATTAGGAAAATTTCTATACCAATCTCTAGCTTCACCAGTCAAATACTACATAAATAGTTTCATGACAACTCCCAAACCAGTATTTTGGTGTTGACAATAACTAATACTTCTTTGAAGACCTAATGACACACCAAAATTCATAGCCATGGAACTTGGACCAGGATTATTTTGTGAAGTAGATGGGTTTGTATTTCCTAATGAAATGTTTCCCATATTTGTCATATTAAGCAAATTTTTTGATGTAACATTTGGCTAAGAGTTACTCCATGTGTTCACATGAGAAGTATTCAAAGGGACACTTATTCGATGGCTAGTTCCAACTTGGGTATGAGATGCGGGTGTAAAGGTGGCACCAATATTTTATGTAGCCCTCATATCTTCAAGTATTTTTTTTACATATCATCTCTTTTTTTGACAACCTCTCTAATTATTTATTGTTCTAGTCTATTCATTTCTATTTGTATATCATTTATCTCTCTTAAAAATTCATCCTTGGTCTGAGGTGCACTGTCAAGGATAGATCTTGTGAAGTAGCTAGAGGGGCTTCAATGGGTATTTGAGAAGGCATACTAGTTTTAGACTAAGGATTGAAAGTATTTTCAAAGGAAAAGGTATGGGTTTTTGAGGCTGCAAGATTATTATATTGTTGTTGTATCACAAAATTTCCAAGGGGGGATTATGGTCTAGTAGTTCTTGTGCAAGATCTACCCTACTGCGAGTTGGCATTGTATTCCTTTCTTGTTTAATTCTTATCTATGAGCTCATAGGCCGCAACAATGGTGTATCCAATACTTCTTCCTCATTCAAAAGAGAATATCTACTTTGTGAATTATCAAAACTATCCTTACTATGTAATATATAATTAGTGTTTTTTTTATTATCAAAGGTAGGATCTGACTTACTTGCATCTTTATTTCTCACATCTTTTTTTCTCCACATTGACTTATTCTTTGAAAATTCCCCCTCAAGTCTCCTTTTTAGGTCAACCTTATAGATGGATCTCCAACTGTGCATAATGATGATAACCTCCTGAGATTCTCTTCTTTTCAATTAGTCATTTTAAGTGTGTAACAAATTATCAGAGTTGCCACCCAAATTAATGGGAGTAATATCCTTCTTTCAAGTATTTTGACAAAAACACTTAAGATTGACAAGCTTTTCTCAACATATGACTTAGATGGAATTTTTGACTCAATCCTCCTGAACACAAACTACTAGATAGAAATTCTTTCTAATCCTCAGCAGAGTCACCAATCTATTGGTGTTTCCAACTCATTATTTAGGTTTTCCTAAAGGTTATCCATACTTTATATTAATCAAAAACCTCAGGTTAGTGGCCAATGAACAAGAGATTAATATTATATTTCTCTCCTCTGCACTTTAGGCTTTGCAAAACCAAGGTGGGTTCCTCTACAACATAGTTCAACAATATAGAAACTTCCTAGCAATGATACCTTTGATAACAAATTCTTCACACTAGTATTTTAGAAGGTGGCATGATTGGCTAAATCATCTTCAGGACCTTCTATATGCTCTAAAATACTTCGCTAGTGGATTTGAACATAAAACATAAAATTGTGGTAAAGTGGAAATTCCAATTTTTGATTTGATGTGTGATCTTGTCTCAACCTCAAACTTTTTGAACTATTTTGGCTAGTGCCTTATCCATAACAGAGCCAAAAAATGAAGTAAACTCCTACAATAGACCAACTCTTGGCTTCTTATAACCTCATTACCTTACAATTTGAAACCAACAAAGGAACAATGCTATCACACTACTTACAAATCCCTATTGCATTCACACAATCTCTTATGGATAAACTAAAAGCAAAATTACTCTGTTCCTTGAACATAAGCTAAAAATTTAAGCATCCATAACATGACACATGATATAAGAACCATAGATAATCCTTGATTATTTAGATTCAAAAGACTGTGCATACAATATTGGAGAAGATGATAAGTTTATATTCAAACTTAGTGAAATACACAGAGTATTGGAGTCATTTGTTGTTATTACAAAGAAAAATTACAACATTTCTTATTTGTGCTATACAACTGAATTCTATGCAAAGACTTACAAAGATTGAAGATTAGAACCCCTGAATGAGGCTTGGAATTCCTTTTATAACACAAGGGAAGCAACAAGAAAAAAGACTCATCCAATGCTTGAGTTTGTAAAAGAAAAAACATAAATGGTGGCATTAAAACACTGACCAGAAAACCTACAGGGAGATTGACAAAAGCTGATGGAAATCATTTAGAATATTCATATAAGTGATGTTGATTTTTTCAAGGTGCTCTTGGTAACTGGTGGGATACTTCCTGACATTCCTTGTCTGACATGCCCATATGGCAATTGAACTCCATTGGTGAGATTCAAGTGAAACTAAACTCAAATCTCCCATTCCATTCTTTGTCAACTACTTCCTTTGATGTTGTGAAAATATGCCATGGTGAATACCAACTAATTCTGGAAATGAATTTCCTCTAACAAAATTTTCAAAAATTATTAGGCACCATACCTAATCAAGATTTCTTTGACAGCCAAAATCTGAGACACAAAACATGAAAATTGATACATAGAGGAACTCATAGACTGAGCAACCTATTATATTTTTCATCCCATGCGCTATACACGCTTTTTGAAGGCCAATCATGAGCCAAAAGAAAATCAAAATTTTGCAAATATTGTTGATATTTAGCATCAAGTATTGCACTAGTTTCCCTGCAGAAAATATCTATACTGTGATCTATATTGAATAACCTGTCTGAATAAGAATTAAGTTCACTTGTATCAATTTTACCATCTTTACAAATCATGAGGAGAAGGGTGGGGATTATGACATTAAAAATCTCCTTCCATTCACGTAAATTTTTTTAATTCCCCATTATCCTCCAACAGGTGAGGTACAATTCTACTTTCAATGTTTAGGAAATAATCAAGATTTACTTGTGGACTCTCAATTATACTCTCCATGTATGCCTATGTTTTTCATGTTGCCTTGACTATGTTGAAAGTAGGAAGAATACATAGCGAGGTGTTAGGTGCACTGGCATATCCTTTGTACATGCCTTATAAATCCATAACTATGGGGATCCACTTAGTAAAAATCCTTTTAAGCCTATCATGATCCCCATTTATTCCTGCAATAGCACCACTCAAATTTATGTAGGCTACATAGGCAATCTCTAACCTTCTAAAAATCTTGGATAATCTGTGTTCTAGGATGCATGTTACCATGTGTACATTCTCCTTATGTTGGATCTCTTGATCATTTTTAATATGCTCCTCCATCATTTGAACTCTTTCCTTAAGTTCATCATTCTCAATTATTAAGCTGTCTAGAGGAACTTCTCAAGAAGAACCTACTTCCCTTGTACCATTTTTCTCCCTTCTTCAAGACTAATTTTCTTGGTTTCGAATTTCATCTCAACTCTCACCTTCTTGGAAAATTCTTCATATTTCTCCATGGGTACTCCTACTTGTGCCAACTGAAGTCTTCTATGGTATTTCTCCCTCTTTGATCTTAGGAAAAAATCCTTAAATTCCTGAGACTTTATAAATTCATCATTTGAGATGAATTTTAAACATGTGAACTCCCTTACATCATTAAGGCTATCTCTTCCCATTGCTACTGTTGGTTTGGTTTTTTGTAACCAGGTTGATCTTCTAATCTACCTATGGAATTTCCAATTCCAATCAAGGGAAGCTCGAAGGACCTAGACCAACTGATGAGGACTTTAAAAAAACCTCCTACACTTCGAGCTCTGCAAGACCCGGGAGGGTGATCCCTTAATGCTTTTACAGTCTTTGCACTATTATCATAAACAACATTAACAACAACAGATAATCTCATTTAATAGCTCAACATAATAGGATAATATTGAATAGAATTGGTTGTTCATCAATAATATCAACTATTTGGAGCATGAGATAACCACAACACTATAACACATAGGGATTTAAAATGATTTTAAAATTTATAAAATGTTTCTGAGATGCACTAAGCTGCAAGATAAATCAATGCCTAATTCTGGGCCATGGAGTCAAACTCATAAAAAGAATTCATCAGCAAATGACATTCAACCAGTGGATTTAAATTGTTAATGCCTTGCATCAACTGTTAGTGTCCTACACCAACAATCCCACTCCTATTATCAATCAAACTCTCCTTACCCAATCCAACCTGCACACTTGAAATCACTGTTATCTGCTCAAAGTATTTAACCATTTCTTTGAAATAGACCCATAAACAAATAACACAATCTCATGAAATTCGAGATGACAAACTCAAATATACTTTGTATTATTGAATTCATATGATTAAAATTGTATAAGTATGGAGACAATTTGAAGATATTCATGAATGTGCACACACTTTCATGATTTATTTGCATAAACTGGCTGTATTTGCTCATAAAATCAGAAATTACAGCTTACAGACTCAAAATATGACTCAGAACTTGACATTTCTCTATCTACCCAGCCCCATAGAAAAACCCCAGAACACAATCTCCCAACCAGAATAATGAGAAGAGAAGAGAAGAAATAGAAGAAGAGAAGATTCAGAAGAAGCCCTAAAGCTAATCGAGAAATGCCATCTAGAATCTCAATTCACCGTTGATCAACAATTTATCAAAGCCTCTCTCCTCTCTCTGTAACTGAATTTTCCTCTTCATTTTCCTTTGTCCAAGTTGTCTTGCAACAAAAAATTATGCCATGTGATGAAATTCCACTCCATTCTACTTGTTGTGTGAAAAATACCTCTCTTCCCGTGAAAATATTTCATTTTCCCTTGCTGAGTTGCACCTTCAAAAACATTTGCTTTTACATAATAAAAGCTTTTAAATATTTCACCTTATATTTCACTTGCCAAATAAAGACATGAATACTTTATTCATTTTAACTGAGGGAATGAAAATATTACTTGTACACCCATTTTCACATGCCAAGTTTTCCAAAATATTTCCCATGACACTTTTACTCTTTCACCTATGCATAATCTTTACATTTTACTCGCCTAGCACATTAGAATATGTGTTAATAAAGTGAACAATAACTTCACTTTATTTATCTCCTCGTGCATTTAAATATTTTCCCGGAAAAATAAAATATTTAACCTTATAGAAGGATTTCATGGCACCTCATTTCCTTAAATGTTTGATTTAAAACATTTCCCTCATGAGTATCTAATTTCACTTTACAAAAGTGACATTATAAAAATATATCATCAGGAACACAACTTTACCCACCACTTTAAATAAGACAATGGGGCCAATTGAAATCTTCACCTTATACTTTATGCTCACACCATTTAAAATTTAATGAGGCCTCCTTTGCAATTTACCTCTATATGGCATTTTATTTTCACCTTGCAAGAAAATATTTTACCCCTGTTGAGTATTTCCCTTGCCAATAAAATATTACTATCGACCTCCTTCAAAACTCTTTAAAACTTTTACCAAGGAAATAATTTAATTTTTAAATGTCTCACTTTCCTAAAAGCAATTGAGAACATTAAAAATCAATTCATCGCCCCCTTATAAAATTATGCCCGTGCATATGGAAATACACCCGCTTCATGAAAAATTTCTCGGGCCCCACCTGCCACGTGGCACCAGCCCGCTATTTCGTGAGAAATAAACGGTGAGCACTTTCATCTTGCGGGCTAGTGGGGAGAGGCTGAGATTTAATCCTGCTTCATCTGTGCATTTAAATTTTATTGTTGAGACCCACCATTTACAATAAAATCCATCGGGCCCACCATTCATTTTTTCCCACAAGCACTTTATACTTTCTAAAAACATTGGGCCCTTTGAAAATTCCACTCGTGTCGTTATTTGAAGGAAATAATCGGGCACTTATAAAATAAATACAAGCTTTAGCATTTTTATCCCGCGCTATCACTTTCCTCGGGGCTCGCCACAAGCCACGTGGCACGTTCCCGCTATCTTGCGAAAATTAACTTGCTTGCATCTTGAGATCGCAATTTGGCGAGGTGTGGTCTAGATCATGCTGCATCCAATGCTTCATCCTTTTTCGTTGATTCTCTTTCCTCCATTTTCATTGCCCTAACTTCATTTGCTCGAGCTCCTCTGTATCTGCAAGTTTCCCGTTCAGGGTGGCTACATTTTCCTATGGAGAGCATTCATTTGGGGTTTTCTCCCTTCATCCTGGTTCAAGCCTCTTACACCTGCATTTGGCTTGAAAGTTTATTAAAGCTCTTCTAAAATCTATTTTGTGAGCACCCTCTGCCTTCATGCTTTAATGGCGTGTCCTCCTTTTATGCATTGGTCTTTGTCTGAGTTTTCTAAGGGCTTTTCAACAGATATTCTCTACAGCAATGATGGTGCCCCTGTCTCCTAGGGTATCCAAGCTCTGATCCAAACCATGCCCTTACTGCAAGCACTGCCCTTGCATGAAAGTTTCTAAAGCATTTTCAACATATCTATTGTATGAAATGCGTACTCGACCATAGCGTCCAGGAGATTTCATTAGTTCTAAATGATTTGAGGGGCATTATACTTGTTGCAAGTCACGAGCCTTTACCTCTTTCACTACGCCTTGACCTCCTCACTATGCTTTGTGGGATGGCGTACCCTGTTTCCTATGTTGCACTTTGAAGCATCTCAACAAATCAACTTTATACATTGAAACTGTGGTATCCCATGTCGATGCATAATGCCTTCCTTTTAGATAGCACAATGGTGCTCTTACCTTGGCGTGGTGGCAGCTTGGAGGCTTTTAGAATCTCTTCAATAAATCATCATTGTGCATACCCCAGGCATACTGAGTTTTGTTGGAAAAATTTCATATTGCAAAAGCAACAGAACATTTCCAATTCCAAGTTGAAATGCCAATAACTAAACTCACTCACTGTTGATATGCTTCGAGTGACATCGAGTGTTTATTTTGCTCTGAGCCAATCACTTGTCCTTAATTCCATACTGCCCAACATTGGTGAGCTTTAAATGCATTTTGGATACATCCCCAATTCATCCCTACTTAGTTAGACCTCATTCCAAGCTAGAGTTATGACTGCAAGATTAGAGATGTATTTATATTAACAGGGAACCTTGGCACTACAAGCCTACATAACAGATTGATTCCCCTCAGTATCATGTAGCTGTTCACACAACTAAACAATATTTGAAGTGTTTTCTTTATCCCAAAGAAACTCAAGTGCAAGACCACCCTCTTTCTATATGCTTTGGAGCAAAAGCAATTTAGACTTTCATTAAAACTTCTTAATGCATTAAGGCATTTTGATAAAACATTCTTGTCACATAAATAATCTACACCTTTAGGCTACAGGGACAAGCCTTGATATGAATACTTCAAAACAATGTCTGCCTTGTTGATTCACCACCATTTACTATTCTTACAACCATGACTGGAAAGTTTCCTTCAAGGTATTCCACAATGGTGCAAAGTATGTCAGGTCCCCATGTGGACTTGACTAAAAAAAAAATCATTTTCAAACAACTTTTATGCTCAAATTTATCTGAGATAACCTCTGGACGCATCTGGGGTGAAAACAAAAACTGGGTCTCCATTAAAACTCACCTTCTGACATGTTTGCAAAATGTGCAAACTGGCCAAGTAAGCTTCGGAATCGGCCTTGAAAACTAGTCAAACGATCTCATGTAATCATGAAAACTTGCAGGCATGTAACCATTGGTCCTGGGAATGCAATGCAAAAGACAGCTTGGAGAAACAGATAACAAGGAAAAATTTATTCAACCTAAAAGTTTCTTACTCGAACTTTCTGCAACAAACAACTGTTTAGAACCAATTAAAACTGACGAAATCACCTTGTTGCAAAAATATGAAATCAGCTCCTAACGAGCTGCCAATGGACACCATGGATTATTTTAGTGCACTGAGTACATGTGAAAGAGGAATTTCCATGAATCATCATTCATCAAAAGTTCTTCAGGGTCGAAGTTGACCTTTCACAAAGGCTGTCAGGAATGCAGATGCAAAACTAAAGAAATTGCATTTGGATTTGACCTGCTAAAAATAGAAAATCAAATCATGAGGCCCTACAAACTAACATGTGAGTTCATTTAAGCATGGAGAATGCAGAACAACATTTGTTTTGACTTGACAGTCAACTGGTTGCAAAATGCGAGCTCAAACAAGAGGCAACTTTGCAAAACTGAACGTTTGCAAACAACAGGGAAGTGACAAAACCCTCCAGCTTCACTTTTTAAAACCTTGACAAAACTCGTTGTGGGAAGCTGAAAATTGACATGCACGTTCACATAGGACACATGAGTGTGTGCGCAAAGGTATTTTTCTTAGAAATCAATGGGCTTCAAATTATGACCCTCCAAAGTAGGTCATTCAGGCAAGTTCATCAAGTGCACTTCTGAAAGTGCAGAGGCAAAATTTTTGATATAAGCATCTCAAATTTGCAAAATTTGAGAGTGCCATCAGCTACATCCAATCTGAACCTTTTTTGGAGGATTCCAACAACACTTGGTCTTGGGGAAGAGGGCATATACTGTTGAACTTCATCAGTGGTTATCTAGACATCCTCATCCTCATCTTGATTGAGGGAATAATCAACCAATGATGGTGGTTCTTACTCAATTCTCATCCTTTTTAATGGTTTTTCCCTTGGGGGAGAATCCACACTGATTATTTGAGGGGAAGAAGGGGGAGTAGTTTGTGGTGGACTTGATGGTGCATTTTCTCTGATAGTAGGACCTTAGGGCCTTTTGGTAGAAGGATCATTTGTAGGCCATTGTGTTGGATTTTCCTCAAAGGCAAGGGATCTACTAACAATTCTATCAAAGTTTCTCAAAACTACCTCAATCTTGGCAATCACATTTTCAATTTCAAGGAATGCCCTAGCATAACCTCTATTCTTTGATGTTCTAGCAACCTCCACTTTAGTAAATGCAGCCCATTTTACTCTTCTGCTAGCTGCTTTGTGACCATCCTTACAATTCCTTATGACATCCTCACTATAGTGAGTTTTGTGGATAAAATTTGACCTCCCTATTCTTGTCCTAACCAAGTGTATGAATCCTTCAGGGTCAAAATCTTAGATCCTTTCTTGTTGTAACTTGTAATACTTAAGCATTTCCTTCAATTTATCCAAGCCATCCCTAATTGAAATGAAATTAGAAAATTCCACAGTGTAAGGGAAGAATGATCCCTTTTCTGTTTCCTCAAATGAAACTTATTATCTTCATTCAACTGCCACATAATTTCCGTAAATGCTAGTCTAAATGGCACACATATTGGTAGAACTTGGGGACCCTCAGGGAACCTATCTTGATAACAACATAAATATTTTAGAGGTATTAGTCCCCCCAATTATGTTGCACTCCCAATTCTAGCTTCCTATCTTTTGGTCTAAGAAAATCCAAAATTTCCTTATGCAATATTATCTCAGGTACACCCAACCTTGATAGGATCTCTTTTACAAAATTATTCTAAAAAATAACATAACTAGAGTAATCACAATCTTTGTCCTAGATGTGGGTCCAACATTGTACTGGGAGAATATCTCCCTTCTTATCTCTCATGTTAAGTTGCAAGGCCTTATTCCAATGACCTTGTTCTCTTTATATAAACATATGACAAAAGAGAGAATACCATCTGAAGTTTACCTCCTTGCTTTACTTCTTAATTTCCATAAGCCACTTGTGGATGGCCTCGATTATGAAGTTGGCATAATCACAATCACTGTTGACCAAGTGAATTTGTATATCAACTGCCATGTACATAAGAGGCACCTGCATTTTCAGTTGTGTCTCCCCCTAATACTTGGCACAATGCAAGGTATGTTTTGGTAAAATAATCCTCGAAAGACTTGACATCAAAAGGCTCTAACTCACTATCAAGAATCCTTACTGACCTTCCATTGAAACCCTTTTCCTGAATCTTAGGAGCTACTACACCCTGAATTTTCTCCTATCTAGTATTTTTATCTGAAGAATTAAGGATTATAGCCTTATTCACAACCATATGGAGTCAAAAGACTTTAGAAATAAACCTTTTATTAATATCCATTAACTCACTTCCATCTAATGCCTTAATAACTCTAACATTTTCATCATATCTGGAAGTAACATGTCTAATGAGTTCCAACTTTACAAAAACATTTGGTAACAAAATGTCATCCTTAGGACATGCCTTGTTGAGATCTCTAAATTCTCTACATATGTTGATGCCCCCAATGGGTTTTAACATTGGTACAAGGTTTGAAACCCACTTAGGGTAGTCGATAGGTCTAATGAAGCCCACATCTAGCAAATTTTGTAGTTTTACCTTGACAAGTAGTGCTATTTGAGGATGCATCTTTCTTAGCTTTTGTTTTATAAGTTTAGCATCAGGATGCACCATTAAATGATGAACTACTAGTGATGTATCTATTCCTGGAATATCTACATAAGACCAAGTGAATTTAATCTTTTTGTTACCCAAGAAGGCTACAAAATTTTGTTGTTCTTCTTCATCTAGAGATGTAACATAAAATATGATTTGAGGCTTGTCAATTGTTCCTATTATGGTTCAATAAGATCAAAGCAATAAACATGAACAACTATATGTAGATTAAATAACCGAGAAATAATAATGAAGAATAACACAAAAGAAATCAACACAAAATTTTAATGTGGTTCACCCAATATGGGCTACATCCACTGAAACTCAGCCATCCAATGATTTTATTATCCAACACAAAACATATTACAATCTCTCAAATTCCATACCGCAACTTACATCCCAGCCGCTTATAACAAGCTTTTTGGAAGCTTCTAGAATTAGGGTTTTACAAAGTCATTTTTCATTTGTCAACGAAAAAGGGGGAAAAAAACCCAGACAAGGATACGCAAAGCGTGTATAGTATTTGCATGATCAGTTGCCACATACCAATAATCTCCCACTTGGAGACTAATCAGGCTCCATACCAAACAATCTCCCACTTGGAGATTGGTCTTGGATGACACTGCTACACTTGCAACTCCCACTGGATTATAGGTCTGGCTGGTTTGTTATATCCACCATTATCAGTCGTGAAGGCCAACAAAAACTAATGAGGAAATCAATTTATCCCGTGTAATTGTCTTTGTGAACATATCTGCAAGATTCTCACTTGTGTGAATTTTCTCCAGCTTTAGTTGTCCATCCTCCAAAATTGACTAGATGAAGTGGTATCTAAGTTGTATATGCTTAGTTTTTGAATGCAGAGCTAAATTCTTAGAAAGATGAATGGAACTCTAGCTATCAGTGTACAAAGGGCTATCTTCTTGTCATTGTCCCAATTCCTCTAGAAAAAATTGTAACCAAATCATCTCCTTGCTAGCTTCCATAGTAGCAATGTATACTTAGCTTCAGTGGTTGAAAGCCCAACAATCTTTTGTAGGCTTGAAATCCAACTGACTGCAGTACCTCCTATAGTAAAAAAATACCCTGTAGTGCTCCTTCTGCTATCAATATTACCTGCTAGTTCAGAGTCAACATATCCTCTAAGAGTAGAATTTTTTCCTCCAAAACATAGTTTCTTTGAAGTAGTACCTCTTAAATATCGGAGAATCCATTTCATCGCATTCCAATGTTCCATACCTGAATTGCTCATATACTTGCTCACAACTCCCATTGCATGTGCAATATATAGCCTTGTGCATACCATTGCATACATCAAGCTACCAACTACTACCAACTACTGATGCATATGGTATCTTAGACATTTTATCTTCCTCCTCTTGTGTCTTTGGACACATCTCCTCAGTCAACTTAAAATGACTTGGAAAAGGTGTACTAACTAATTTTCCATTCTACATGTTAAACCTTTTCAACACCTTCTCTACATACTCACTTTGAGACAAAAATAATTTTATGTTTGTCCTGTCTCATGTGATCCTCATACTAAGGATTTATTTTGCTGCACCCAAATCCTTCATATAAAATGAATTTTCTAATTTCTTCTTAAGTTCATTAATATGCTAAATGTTAGACCCCACAACAAGTATGCCATTAACATAAAGCAACATGATAATATAGCTACCATTACCCAATTTCTTAAAATTAACAAAATAATCAGAATGACATATTTTGTAACCTTGTTTAGCCATAAAACTATCAAATTTCAAATACCATTATCGAGGTGCTTGCTTTAGGCCATACAAACTCTTCTTTAACCTACACACAAATTCCTCCTTACCCTTGACCTCATATCCTTGTCATTGTTGAATGTATATTTCCTCTTCCAAATCCCCATGGAGAAATGTTGTTTTCACATCTAGCTCTTCAAGATGTAAGTCTTCTACAACCACAAGAATTAGAATAGTTCTAATAGAATTCTTCTTTACAATCAAATAAAATATTTCATCAAAATCTATACCTTTTTTCTATGCAAAATCTTTTACCATGAGTCTAGCCTTATATTTTTTCTTACCTCCATCTTCTTCCTTCAACCTGTAAACCCATTTATTTGGAAATGTTCTTTTACCTGCAGGAAATTCGACTAAGTCCCAAGTCTGATTCTATAGCAAGGAATCCATTTCCTCTTTCATTCCTAGCTCCCACTACTTTTTGGTATCTACCTACATTGCTTCTTCATAACCTTCAGGTTCACCATAATCAGTTAATAATATAGAATATAATGATGGAGAAAATATTTCTAGAGGTATAGTTATCCTTGTAGAATGTCTAACACTTGCAGGGGTCTGTGGGATAACTTTTTGTTGTTAAGCATCAAGTACCGCTGGCATTTTATTTTTTGGAATCTCGTCCAGCACCACATATTCCTTTTTGTCTTATTCATGCTTATTTTCCCGTAGCCCACTCTTATACATGACCTTCTCATTGAATATAACATCTTTCCTCCTAATGATTTTATGATTTTCATAATCCCATAACTGATAACCAAATTCATCTACTTCATATCCAATTAAGGTACATTTTTTAGACTTAGCCTCAAGCTTGGTTCTATTTTCTATATCAACATGGACAAAGGCTTCACAACCATCCAAAAGATTTGAAGGTACCATGTTTATTAAATAAACAATGGTATGTATAGCATATGCCCAAAAGTGTAAGGGTAGTCCAACATGCAATCTCATGCTCCTTGCATGCTCCATAATGGTCCTATTCATCCTCTCAAACAAACCATTTTCTTCTGGGGTTCTAGGAACCATTTTCTACCTACAGATTCCATTGTATGAATAGTAATTTTTAAATTCTCTGCTGCAATACTCACCTCTATTATCAAATTTGAGACAATTCAACTTTTTTCCCATCTCATTCTCAACCAAAGTTTTCCACTTTTTTAAAGTTTCAAATAATTCTAATTTTTGTTTTAGGAAATACACCCATGTTTTCCTAGTTGCATTATCAATAAAAGTAACATAATAGAAAGAGCCACCAAGAGAAGATACCTGAGCTGGTCCCCATACATCTGAATGCACAAACTCTAATTTCTCACTTTTCTTCTCTTTCCCAACTTTGAGAAATCAAACTCTTTTTTGTTTTCCATAAATAATTTTCGCAGAACTTCAAGTCAATCTTCTTCAAACCTGGTAGCAAATTTTTGGAGTGAAGGATCTTCATCCCTTTCTCACTCATGTGCCCAAGTCTATGGTGCCATAATTCTATTTTGTCCCTGTAACAAGTGCTATAACTATCTTAGTAGCAACTATTTCTGTAGTAGCTAAGGTAGAATAAGTATTACCAGTACACAAATACAATGTGCCTACCTTTTCACCTTTAGCTACTACTAATGCACCTTTAGTGACCTTCCAAATGTTGTCTAAAAAGGTAACTATGTAGCCTTCACTACCCAATTGTCTTGTAGAAATTAAATTCCTTCTCAAATTTGGAACATGCCTTATCTCCTGTAGCAACTATTCATTTCCATTCTGCAACTTGATTTTTATCTTTCCTTTTCCAACAATCTGATAGGGTTCATCATCGCCCAAATATATCTGTCCAAAATCACCTTGAACATAATCTACAAAATATTTCCTATGGGGTGTGGCATGAAATGAAGCCCCTAAATCTCTATTACCCATGAATCATTAAAATTATCTAAACACATAATTAAAGCATCTTACAATTTATTACTTGCAACATTAGCTCCCTTACTATCATCATTTTGTTTGTCTCCTTGTTTTCCTTTTTGAGACCAACAATCCTTCTTCAAGTGTCCTGGCTTTCCACAATGCCAACAATCCATTCTTCCTTTGGATTTAGATCTGCCTTTCTTTGACTTCCCTTGTGAATTCCCATGATTTGTAGGGCTTTTTCCTCTCTCCTTTGTTCTTCCCCTATTCTCTACAGTCAAAACATTACCCGATGTTGAAATCTCACCCGTGCTTTTCCAACACATTTTTTGCTAAGGATAACACCAACATCATCAAATTTTAATGTATTTAAACCAGAGGCAAAGTTACTTACAATCATTACCAAGCTATTCCAGCTTTCTGGCAAAGAACATAAAACCAAGAGAGCCCTCACCTCTTCATCAAAATTCACTTTTACACAAGTTAGCTGACTAGTAATCATATTAAACTCATCTAAATTATTTGTCATAGATCCACTTTCAATCATTTTTAGATTAAACAAACACTTCATGAGAAATACCTTATTTGAGGCTGAGGGTTTTTCATACAATTTAGCCAAAGCTTCCATCAAATCCTTTGTTGTCTTTGCTTCTGTTATATTGAATGCCATAGATAATGCCAGGCACAACCGAATGGTTCCTAGTGCCTTTCTATCCAAAATATCTCATTCTTCATCGGACATCATAGCATCTTTCTTTGATTTTCCTTGCAATGGCCTCCATAGATCCTTTTGATACAAATAATCTTCCATTTTCATCTTCCATAATTAATAATTCTGGTTGTTGAACTTCTCAACCTTGAATTTTCCTTCTTCCATTTCTCCTATGTGAGGGGGAAAATCACAGAGCGTAAACGAGATAAATGCAAATGAAATAGAATCTAACCTAAATAAAAAACACTAGTCTAGATCTATTCCTTCACTCATGAAATGCAATTATAAAGCTAAAGAATTCAAAACTTAATTGAAATAAGACAATAAACAAGAATTCAACACAATACAATCTTACCATCCCGTGTTAGAGTGCATTCGCCTGATGTCATGTTGTTCATATCGCTGTGAAGCCTCCATTATTGTGTGTGAAAAGCTTTGATGTGTTTTGTGTGTTGGTTGATCAAAGATATGTTGAAGATTTATCAATGGTGATTAGGAATATAGGCAGTACTTCATTGTGCAAATGATATTGATTATTCAATCTTTTTTTTTGTGAGGAAAGAGGTTTGTTATATAGAAATTGTGATTTGAAATGGATGATCAGGATTGCATAGTAGAATATTGTGATCAATGGTTGAAAGATGTTGAGAGGATTTAGACAGGAATAATCTGTGCAAAATAGATTACATAATTAGTGTGATTGAAGAAATCTCATTGAGCAATTTGTGAAATTGATGAAATAGGTGGAGCAATTCATGAAATTGAAGAAATCAATTTGAGCCTTCAATGGGATTGAGGAAATTATGTAGAGTGATTTCTGAAATTGAAGAAAGTTGGTGAGGAAATCATGTTGAGAGCAATTTGCTCAATCATGAAAGTTGGTGAGGATAATTCAATTTATTGATTTAATTAGTCCTTTTCAAAGTTGAACGTGCAAATCAAGTTTGACTTTTGCAAACAAAGTTGCATTAGTTTGATTTTATTTTTGATGATGTTTTGAATATTTTATTCAAATTATTCAAATTTGGAGGGAAAGTGAGTTAATTAAATTATTATGATTTAATAATTCAATCGACTTAGGGGAATAAAGTGAATTAGTGACATAATTAAATAATTGGTGTTATTTAATTAATCAAGATGAAATAAAGTGAGATTAGGACTTTATTAAATAAATGAAATTTATTTAATTGGTCGAAGTGATAAAACATGAATTAAATAGTGTCGTTTTATTTAATTAACAAAAAAAATAGGGTTTTAGGACTTTATTAAATAAATGAAATTTATTTAATTGGTCAAAAATAATGAAAAAGGTGAATTAATCAAATAATGTCGTATTATTCAATTAATAGGGGAAATTAGGGGTTTTAATGAAATTGATGTGAAATGCAACAATGTTCAATGATAATGATGTCGATGATGTGGAAATGTCATTTAGGGTGTGTGATAGGTGTTAGGTCAATTTTACATGTCTACATTTTACCCCTCTTTGATACAAAGTACAAGTTGCTTTGTTTCAAAGATCGAGGTTAAGATCAAGATTTTGAAAAAAAATTATGCCCCATTGTGCCTCAGCAGTCAGTAAAATGATGGTAGGACTTTATGCTACCCCCTCGAGAGGTTGGCCAAATTTTTTGTTTTTAAGGTCAGGCTCATGACACTGTTCTATTTCAGTTCAGTTGTGGAGACGACAAAAAATTAGGTCTATAAGTCCTTTCTTGCTTGTTTCAATGTTCCCAGAAAGTTCTAATTTGAATGTAGGAAGGTTCCCTAAGTGAAAAATAGGGTTTTGTAGGTAAAATTTAGAGTTTTTGAGGGTTAAAATAGGTAATTTGGGTTCTAATTACCTCATTTACACTTTGATCCTATAGTGAATTCTAGCCTCTGGATTTCTCATTTTGTCAATTGTCGAGGAGCAATGCCTAGGATTCAAGGAGCCCCGCCTCGTTCAGACTTGGTTCAACAGTTTGGACAGCCTGTAGGTGTCGGTTCCTCGGCATGTACCTTCCCACTTCTCATTTTCGTCTTCTCATGTTCTTATAATTTGTGCACAAAGTTCCTCAAGTCAAAAGTGAGTTTTTTCTATTTTTAGTGCTATTGCGTTGGTTTTAGCGCATTTGTCATTTTGGAAAGCTTGCTTTTGCTCTATTTTTGCACACTTGACTTAAGCCTGCACCTTTGACTTGAACTTTTGCCTTTGCAACTCACTTTTGCTCTAATTTTTCACTTTTGATTGCCTGGTTATGTTTTTTGCAACTTTGTGACCATTTTCCGCCTTTGATAAAGTTTTGCACTTTTGATTTTGGTGCACTTGTTGTATCTCCTCACTTTTGCAAAATGTTCCTCGCTTTTGACTTATTTCTTCATTTTTGTTTGAAATTCCATCGCTTTTGCTAAGATTTCTTCATTTTTGATTTTTTTGGAAACTAAGTTAGTTTCTTCATCATTTTTTTGTTTCGTTTTGCATGTTTATAGGAAAACCATAACATCATGGGTTGAAATGATTGAAGGTGGTCCTTAAACCACTGCAATCGAGGGAGTGATGTCCCCAAGATCTATTTGACTTGATTGTCAGTTTTGATGTTTTGGAGCGATATTTTATAGGTGTGGTTGGGTTATGTCATATTTGTTACATGCCTCCCATTCAACCTCACACGGCGATGATGACCACACTCGTGGAGCAGTGGCATTCAAATACTTCTTCATTCCACTTACCTATAGGGGAGGCCACCATTACTCTCAAGGATGTGTGGAGAATCCTCTGTATTCCTATCCATGGTGAGCTTGTTACATACCATGTTTGACGGGGTACCCGTGCCATGCAGTGTGTGCTTGGTGTCAGACACTTGGAGGTTTGACAGTTTGAGATTGATTTATCAAAGTTTGTTGGCAGTGTAGACCCTATTTCCCTTGTTCTTTACGGTTTGATTTCAGGGCTAGTTGTTCCTGATAGGAGAGGTTGTTAGTTCCCTGTTGGATGGGGTATTTGTATTGAGCATATGTTTGAGCATGGGACCAGATATGCATGGGGTTCATGTCTTCTCACCCACCTCTATAGAGATATACATGAGGTTGCATATCAAGGTGGGAAATCGATTTCTACTGTAGGTGTCTCTCTTTTACATGTATGGGCTTGGGAGCATATTGCAGTGACATGGCCTGATGGTATACAGGATCATACTAATGGTGATTCACACTCCTATTGTTATAGAGACTTTTTATAGTACACCTTGCATGGGGATCTTTTGTACTAGCGTCGTGTGTTCGATGACATGCTAGGTTTTTTTTGGAGACCTTATATGGATTGTGATGCATGACCTAAGGATCAAGAGTAGCTAGTGTACTGTCGGTAGACTAATTGGTTGATTGGTCACTCTCATTCTCTTCTAGAGTGATACTTACCTAACAAAGTATGTAGGCATTTTGGGGAGAGACAGGGTCAATTTCCTGGTGCATATGAGGCTCAGTTCAATTGAACCACTAGAGAGGTCCATGTTTGGGGTCATCAGGCTGATAGAGATGTTGTCATTGCTATTTTTAGAGCACTTGCTCTAGTCAGATGGGGTTGGCCAGTGGGTTTAGCAGATCGGGGTACTAATCCTGATTTTGATCAGTGGTGGGAATGACACGTGCCATTGATATTTATAGATCCTAGCGGTGATCCTGTAATCGGTAGAGCAGGTATCACAGGTTGTCGCAGGGAGTGGCAGCATATTAAGGTTCTAGCCGAGCAGCTTGGTCGAGCTTGATAGGATGGAGCACAGGGTGGTTAGGGTGATCAGGCGTAGGGTCTAGAATAGATTATAAGTCCCCCTCCACTACCTGGAGATGGAGGTGCTCGATGGATAGGAGCTGTGAACGGAGGCGGAACGAATGAACGGTGATTGGATCATGAAGGGCGGTGGGATGGGATGTTGGACGTATGGGTAAGCGTTATGAGATTCAAGATCTAGATGTTACAGAAGTGATAGATTGCCGCCGTCGGTGAGTCGATACGGTAGGCGTGGGATCTAGATGTAGTCCATGGCACGGGTCTCAGGAGTCCTCCGCCCTCACAAAGGGTAGTGTTATATATGTACTTGATCTTTATGATGTTTATTACTCAAAGATTTCATATTGTAGACATGATTTTGTATATACATTCATCGGCCTAGTTGAGACCTCGTATATATGTATTATTTTGTATTATCCTATCACACTTGTTTCCATGATGATGGTGTACTATGAAATTCTCCCCTTTTTGATGATGATATATATATGAGATATACCTTCTTCGATTCAACTCATTTATATGTTTATGTGATGATCATGGATGACGATGTATGATGAATGTATGCCTTTTATATGTTTTTTGTAGTTTTTTTATGTATGCATATGACGTGGATGGATGGATCATATTTTATATCATATGATTTTTTATTATGGATGATCAATATATTGTTTTGATATATGATGTTTATGTGATGTATGGATGATATATGATGGATGTATGTCTTATACATGATTCGTGATGTTTTTATTGCTTTTATTATCATCATGTTATGTATTGATGACATTGTGGATGTAGGATGGATGTTAGTTAGAAGAAATATTTGATGATGGATAGAAATTTGATGTTGTTAGTTGTTGATGAGTTGATTTCTCTTTTCTTGGAGGTTTTGTGAATGGTGATAACGAGGTAGGTCTTTTTGATTTTTTGAGTTTTATGATATTGTTTTTGTTATTTTCAGGGGACTAACCTAGGGCTTCGAGGAATCATCAAAGATAATCCTTGCCTAAGTTGTACATGCAAAGGCCCATAGTTCGATTTGGTTGAATGTTTTTGGATTTTATATTTTGTGACTAAGTTGAAATAAAGCATGATATAAATCTAAGGGGACTGACCTACGGTCTCGGGGGCTATCAAGTCTTGCCTACGTTGTACACGCAGAGACCACGTAGTTCGACTAGTTGACTCAAAGCATAATTTTTTTTTGGGATAAAAAACATTGATAGCTTAGATTGATATTCCACTTCTCTTTCTAGAGGATATGTTGTGGGAAGTCTACTTGAACTAGCTGTGAGGTTCAAGCAAATGTTGATATCTTAGACTATTTGAGTGAAGGAATAATCTAATCATGTTGTTTTGTTTTCTATGTGTATGTGCATAAAATTGGTCATGTCTAATTAATCCTGGCATTTAATTAAATATTTATTATTTAATTAATTTCTCTAAAGTCTTCTACATGTAATTAAATTTAATTAATTTAATTATATTGTTCATTCATTTTATTCTCCCACCATAATTGAATAAATTTATTTTATTTTAATTGTTAATACATATTCATAATTAATTAAATAAATACATTTTATTTATTAGAATTAATTATCATCTTTTAATTCAATTAAATGTTGTTTTTAATTAAATTTAAATATTTCTTTCTTCTATTTGAGCTTTCTTCTAATTAATTAAATATTTATTTTAATTAATTTCATACTATCATTTCTTAAATTTAAATTAAAACGATACTTTCTTCAAATCCACAATTAAATATTTCATTTAATTGCAG
The DNA here is from genome assembly GCA_007258455.2 of Sequoia sempervirens. NCBI lineage: Eukaryota > Viridiplantae > Streptophyta > Pinopsida > Cupressales > Cupressaceae > Sequoia > Sequoia sempervirens. The sequence continues at coordinate 26,239 of VDFB02370611.1, read as the reverse complement.
AAATCTTCCACGATTCCTCAAAATCTTAATTAAATATTTATTTAATTCATAGAAAAGAATCTATGTCACCATAAATAAATAATTTAATTTGATAATTCATTATTTGTCTTCTCGATATCTTTCCATTATCTTCCTAAAAAGATGATTTTTTATCATCTATTAACATCTCTTCCACACGAAAATGGAAAATCCACCTTTTTGGTTTTCTTCTATTGCCTCTCGGTCTTTTTATCCATCTTAGTAATTCGATCTGTCGGGAATTATCCACGGCCCGTTGATCCTTTCAGTAATCAAAATCCTCAAAAAACTCTATAAATACATGTGCGAATCCAAGCATTGGTTACACACACGCAATTACACTTACGCACTTGCATCTTTTGCATTCTAGCAATAATCATATCTTAGCAATAATCTTATCATAGCATAGTATAATCTTGCATCTTAGTATAGTATGCATTTTAGTTTAAATCTCATTCTCTAGTAGTCCATTTTGTTGAGCTTGGTATACTAAATCTGAGAGCAACTTGAATCAACGAAACGCTGGAGATAGGGAGCAATAAAATGACTTTGAAGAAGCTGCACTAAGAGTTTGTTTATTTTTCTTTAAGCTTCTTTGATATAAAGTTTTATTGAATGTGTTTTGAATTCATTATGATAGGCATATTTTCATATACACATAAAATGGCGCCCATCGTGGGGCCTATGCCCCGATTTTGACTTTTTCTTGTAGAGCATTCTAACAGATTTTCGCGTTCTAAAGTTTGACTTTCAGAAAATTCGTCATTTTAGTGCATCTAATACTTTCTGCAGCGCATCTGGGAATTTAATACTTATGTTTCGTAGGTATTTCAACGCATCTAGGGACTGTTTCGACACTTCTGAGAGTTAATTTAGCGCATCCGAGAGATAGAATAGCGCATATATTCTCATTACATTTAGAGTTAAATTTGCATTTAATTAAAGTAGCGCATTTAAGAGTTAAAGTAGTGCATTTAAGAGTTAAATTAGTACATTTAAGGTAGATTTTAGAGCATTAACTGATGTGTCATTTGCATATTTAAATTTGTGTTTAATTAAAGTAGTGCATTTAAGAATTGTTTTAGCGCATTTAGGATTTTCTGTAGCGCATTTAGGGTCTGTTTCTGTGCATTTGGGATCTATTTTTGCGCATATACTATCTGTTTTTGTGCATCTGGTTATAACACAAAAACAAGATTCTAAGTCTGACGCATTCTGCGGACAGGATCTTTTTTGGTTTAAAATGAATCAATCTAGGATAGTCACCACACTTTGATCATGCAGCTAAAATGAACCCCATGTCGGTTGTGAAGCAATAACTTCACTTAGCTTAAATCATTGTGATTTGGTGCATTAAAATGAATCTGTTTACTCTGCTTGATTGTGCTTGAAAGTGGTAGGTGACTATGCTCTCACCCTATGCAAACTAGGTGATCAAAAATCTAGACCCACTTTATCTCTGTGTAACCCTGATGCAATAATCGAAGTATCCTCTCCGCTTGCACAGTAATGCGATCCTGGGTGTAAGAGAAACGATTATTGCCTCTAGAAATTGGGCCTTCCTGGGAATTTCATCACCCCAACGCGACTCAAACCAGCAATGGAGCTAAAGCCAAGCTACCCCCGACCGGTATACAAATGTGAATCTTAAGGGAAAACCTAAGATTACGAGTGCGGATGTGTCATACGGACCAAGTTGTACTCCCCAAAACCCTGTTGAGCCTAACCTCTTCAAGATGGAGTGCCTCCTAAACGAATCTTAATCTTGCGCCCCATGTATGGCCACTCGAATGGGAGTCCTAAATTAAACACCATTGTTTAGTGAACCAAAAACCTTCTATTTGCTAGCGCAACACCGGTCAGTGTGAAGGCATCCACATCTTTGCAGTCTGTAGTAGAGGTGATCAATCTACCATGGGAGTTTCATGGGGGTTGGAAGCTTGGTTGGCCTAAGAAGAGAGTGCACTGTAAGGGGGAGCCTGTGCAGCCAAGCTTCTAAATTCACATGCTACCAATATGCGGCTGGGGAAACCCACGTGGAATCTAGTGGATATTGTCCTGGCTTTACCATAGGATGTGCTTTCTTTATCTGTGTTTGGTTACATTCCATTTAATTTAGAGTGTTTGTTGTGTTTTCATTCACATTAATTCAGATAAAAGATCATATGGAATGAACATGAAAAACAACAACTGAAATCATTCAAAAACTGTTCGGAAAATTGTCTTTGAAAAAAACTGTTTTAGTGCATATAGGGTACGGAGTAGCACATCTGCCTCTGTCATTTTTTTCACAAACCTGACTTTCTGACATCTTTGGTCAAGTAACATACTGATATTTCTCCCATGCTTAGAGAATGGAAATAATTTTTTTTTTCAAGAAATCAGTTTCCAATAGGATCAAGAAACCCAAGAAACATTTAGGGTACAAGAAAACATTGCAAAGAAGAAATTTTTTGTACAAAATTCGATGTCTTGCTTCATTACCGCAAATTTCTTCATAGATACCAAGACTTTGTTAGGGGATTCACTGACGAGTATGCTGTAGAGCCTTTGGATTCTCGAGCTTATTATCAAATATTAGCTCTATCTCAACGACATAATCTTAATCAACCTCTTGAGTTTGATCATATACCACAACCTTCTATTGAATATCCATCACATCCCAGTCAAATCCTTCAGTGATCTTAAAACCTTTATTCGAAAACAAAGATCAAACCTTAAGAGTGCACCTTTCAAACAAAATTATGATTATTGATTCAACTTCCCCAACAAGATTTTGACATCCTTCATCATTAGAAGCCACAATCAAAAATTAGGAACATCTTTGATCATATCATAGGATTCCCATCTTATCAGATCAAGATATCATCATTTTCGCACTTATCAGAACTATGATCTAAGTTTAGAAGAGCTCTTCAAAATCATATGCATATCTCTACAAGATCTCAGTACAATAAATTGAAGGATGAAATCCAACAAGAAGGTCATACCCAAAACAGTCAAGAAGAAGGTGAAAGCAGTAATCCTCTTTACAGTATAAGTCGTAATCCACTTTTCAACAATGACATGGATAACAGAGAAGAAAATTCATTCCACAAATATAGAGACATGAGAAAAACCCATATAGATAGTGATGATGAATGAGATGAAGAACATCTTAAAGAGGTTGAGCAAGATCCCAAATTTCACAAAGCCATAGAAAATATCTTGCAACGCGATAAAGAAAAATATTTCCTCTATCTAGCTGACCAAGGAGCTAAATTGCCTCATGACTTTGATACCGAGAATTTGAAAAGAAAACCTGAAGAAACACCCCCATCTGATCTTAGTGCTTTGACTCAACAAATTAAGGCACTTCAAGGACAAATTAAAGAGTTACAAGGGGGAAACACAACAAAGAAATATACTCTTGAGGACATTTGTCCTTATCCTTTCGATCGAAGTCTCAACATGATTCCATTTCCCAAACATTATGAAATTCCAAAATTTGATTGTTATAATGGGAAATTGGATCCAATCGATCATGTTAGAGACTTATGAAACATGACTTTAGAGTTCGCTCATGAAGACACTTACTTGATGCGTTTGTTTCTTAGGAGTCTTGGAGCTCACTCTATGGAATGGCTATCAAAAATCACACCTCCTGTCAAGACATTTGAGGAATTAATCAATCTGTTTATATTACAATATTCCTACAACATCCAACACCAAATCACTATGATAGATCTCTGCAAATTTGCGCAAAAACCTGGTGAACCTTTTGTTACTTTTCTTCAGAGATGGAGAAGAATGTTCGCTAGATATCCACATCTTGTTCCTGAAAAGGAAAAGATGGTCACCTTCATTAACAGCTTGAATCCAGAAATGAGCTATCATTTGAATTTACATTGTCCCCCCTCTTTTGAGAAATTGATTGAAGATGCTATAACCATTGAAAGTGCTTTGGTCAAAAGAGGAATAATAAAGCTTGAAAAGGACAATCCTAGCTCATCCAATCATCACAACAATTAGGACAAGTCTAAATTTTGGACTCACAACAAGAACGTGGTGAATGATGGTGTTGTTGATACAAATCATGTCTCGACTAAGCCATTTGTCCTTAGTACTCCAAGTGCTCCTCGCAACAAAAATTATAACAATGTCAACTCGGTCACAAATCAAGGAAACAATCCTCCTCCTCCAAGGAACAATGTGAATCAACATTCTACTCCCAATCAAGGGACTTCCAACAATCAAGGTTACTGGGGAACCAATAACAATAACAACTCCTTAGGGAATACCTCGAACACAAATCCACAACAATTTTCATTCTTCTCTAGTAGAAGAACTTACACTCCACTGGGTCAATCTTTGGAATCTGCATTCAAAGAGTTGATGGCTAAAAATGTCATTACCTTGCCACCTCAATGAAACTATGAACCCATTGTGAAGCCTCCATCATGGAATGAGGCATACTATTGTGACTATCATCGGTGCCAAGGTCATCGCACAAATAATTGTCAAGCCTTGAAGAATGCCATTCAAGACTTAATTGAAAATGACACCATCACAATAGAAGGACATCAAAAATCGAATGAAGACCACCAAGCCTTTCGCAACCCTTTACCCAACTATCAAAAAGGTGAGTCTTCTGGAAAAAGTGTGAATCATATTGATGATCCAATAATTAATCATATATACACGGACGATGAACAGGTCAATGTTATTAAAGTCAACGAGAAGGTGGAATACAGGGAAGTCAACGCAACAACAAGGGCACAAGCTAAAGTTGTCTTAAAGGGTGCTCTTCAAAATCCACTGGGCCTCCACCTCAACATCAATATGCCTTAGTCAACCAACTTCAAAAAACTCTTGCTCAGATTTCTATCTTAGAACTCTTGAAGATTTCCCCAGCACATAAGGAAATTCTCGAAAAGGCCCTCATTGAAACAACTGTATCCACTGATTTGGATGTAGACCAATTTCAAGCCATGGTAGGACACTTGTCTTTACCCACATGTCCCTCATTTTATGAAAAAGATGGTGTTTCCATGACTCATCCCACAATTCATCATTATACGTAGAAGTCATGATCCACAAGTTTCATGTTAGATGCGTCCTAATAGATGGAGGAGCTAGTTTGAACATATGTACCATGACGTTAGTTCAGGCTTTAGGATTTTCTGAGGACTCCATTGATCCCAGAAGAAAGATTACTATTAAAGCCTATGATGATGAGGAAAGAGCATCCAAGGGTTGAATCATGCTACCAATCAGAGTGGGACCTGTTATCAAAAATACTTTCTGTCAAGTATTAGACCGTGGTCTTGCATACAAAATCTTGTTGGGTCGTCCTTGGATCCATGAAATGTAAGCTATCCCATCCACATATCATCAATGTCTTAAGTTTCCTTATGATGGATAGGAAATCACGATACCAGCCGATAAATCAAATATCCAAACTTGTGCCAACATCAAAGCTAGTCAAGATACTTTGGTTCCTAACAATCGAGAAGCTCGTGCTAGTACTTCTCTCAAGATTGATACACAAATCAGTCAGTTAACCCATAGTTTTGACAAGAAATTGAAATTCAAGGACCATGGATTCGGGGAGTACTCTCTCTGTTTGGATAATTTACCTACATCACCTTAGTCACATGGACAACCTTCTATCACACAACATCAAATATCAGCAATGTCAACATCAACGTAACCACCAACAGAGCCAAGCACAAAGTTTAATGGACAATTCATCAAAGAAAAATTCCCCATGGAGGATCCTGAGGATAGAGAAATTCTAAAATGGCTCTATAAAGATGAAGATAAAGCAGTTTTTAATGTCACATTACCAACAGATAGATATGGAAAAGGGTATTCAATCATGTAGAAGATGGGCTATGATAAGGGTCCTATCGGAAAAAGAAAAGGAGTAGTTGAGCCTATTCACCTTCCAGGACTTGTTGCGAAAGAGAAAACCGGATTAGGCTATGATACTAACTCAAAAGAAAGAACATCCAAACAATTGCATGGCACTGTCTTCACATTGCAAGAAGGTTTAGATTCAAGAGAAGCATGTTTGGCAACAATTCAGAATTTCATGGATAATAACTCTGACACAGACTCTGCTGAATATGAATGGGACACCATTTACAATGATGAGTTTTGGAGGGACAAAAAGGTTGATGTAATACACAAGTATACCCCAACTCTAATCGAAGGTGAAGGGTCAGGGTCCCAAACACGAGAAACAGAACTACAAAGTGGCTATGATTCTAGTAATACTGAGTCAGATTTAAATGAACAAGACTATCATGAGAACAGTATCATCATTGATCCACCTCATACCTTGGATGCTCCAGACAACTCAGTTATGACCATAACCATAGCCGACTTCACGCAACCTAATGACTCACTATTGCTTATTCATCCAGATCTCATTGACTGGAATCTATTTGAACCTATTGATATACCCATATTCCCAAATGACGAAGCTATCGTAAACTTCCTTTCTGTAGATGACACAAATGATTGTTCCATTAGCGATTTTTGGCATAGAGTCTTTAATCAGGAGAGTGTCAAGTCTTCTAGCTACAAAAGTAAAAATAAAAAAGAAAGATCTAATGGTGAAAACCAAAATCTGGCAGTATTAGATCAAGCAAAAGATAAAACAAAGAGCATATCAGATGGTGAAAACCTTTTTAAGGCACTAGATGATGGGATGCTTGACACTCTCCCAGAGCACTATCATGAGCAATCATCTATTTTGATTGAGCCTACAAAAGAAGTTAATCTTGAAACTACAGAGAAACCAAGGATTCTACAATTAGCAGCATTAATGACAGATAAAGAAGTACCGAAGTTCATGGAATTTCTCAGAACAAATCAAGTCAATTTTGCCTGGTCTTATGCATACATGCCAGGTCTTGATCCCAATCTTATAATGCATCACTTTTTCATTAAACCAGGAGTAAAGCCTGTGAAACAAAAACTTAGAAAGATTCATCCTCATGTGGCACTACTAGTTAAAGAAGAACTTAAGAAACTCCTCGATGTGGGATTTATAAGATCAATTGACTATGCAGAATGGATCTCCAACATTGTTTCTGTATCCAAACCTGACAAAAGTGTTTGAGTGTGCACATATTTTAGAGATCTTAATAAGGCATGTCCTAAGGATGATTTCCCTCTTCCAAGCATTGATACTATAGTTGATCTAACGGCTAGCCATTCCATGTATTCACTAATGGATGGTTTTTCTGGTTATAACCAAATCAAGATTGCACCTCAAGACCAGGACAAAACAAATTTCACATGTCCTTGGGGGACTTATTGTTGGAACGTCATGCCTTTCAGTTTAAAGAATGTTGGGGCTACATACCAAAGAGCTATGACTACAATTTTTCATGACATGATGTACACATTCATGGAAGATTATGTAGATGATATATTGGAAAAGTCATACACTAGAGAAGGACATCTGGAAATATTGTCCAAAATATTTGCAAGATTGGATAAATTCAAAGTTTGCCTCAATCCCAAGAAATGTGTTTTTGGGGTCATATCTAGAAAACTCCTAGGATACATAGTATCAGGAAAAGGAATTGAAGTAGATCCTACCAAAGTACATGCAATTATGGAAATGCCTCCGCCAAGGAATATTAGTCAGTTGAGATCATTACAGGGATGACTTCAATCTATATGAAGGTTCATTGCACAAATGGCCGACAAAAGTCTACCTTTCACACATCTACTACATAAGAATGTTCCTTTCAAGTGGGATGCCAAGTGTGAAGTGGTTTTTCAACAAATCAAATAGTACTTAATGACTCCACCAGTTCTAGTACCACCAAATCCAGACAAATCACTGATCTTGTATATTGCCACAATAGAGACATCCTTGGGTGCATTGCTAGCACAAAAAGACCGTACCAGGAAAGAACGTGCAATTTATTACATCAACAGAACACTAACAAGTCATGAACTCAACTACACTTCCATCGAGAAGGCTTGCCTAGCAGTAGTCTTTGCTTCACAGAAATTTCGGCATTACATGTTAACTCATACAATCAATCTTGTCTCAAAGATTGATCCACTCAAGTATTTGTTAAGCAAGGCATCATTGACAGGAAGGTTAGCAAAATGGGTAATGATTCTAAGTGAGTTTGACATCCATTATGTTGATCGCAAGGCAATCAAAGGACAAGTTATCGATGATCAACTAGTTGAAGCACCACTACAAGCAGACCATCCCCTGCACATTGAATTTCCAGATGCTGATGTCTTTACTGCAGAATCCAAACAACCATGGTCCTTATATTTTGATGGTTCTTTCACTCAAAATGGATCGGGGGCAGGCATACTTTTCGTCACCCCCCAAGGACACACCATTCCTCGATCATTTAGACTGATGTTTCCATGCACCAACAACATAGCCGAATATGAAGCATTAATCACTGGACTTAAAATAGCATTGGAATGGAGGATTACAGAATTACAAGTGTATGGCAACTCATAGTTAGTCATTAATCAGATCAATGATGATTATCAGACCAAATATGACAAACTGTTGCCATATAAAAAGATGGTTGATGACTTCAAGAAGTACTTTGTGGACATCACATTCACACAAATTCCAAGGCTTGATAACAAAGCAGCCGATGCCATGGCTACAATCGCATCATTGTTACAACTCCCAGAAAATCAGGCTCGCTATGAATTTTTGGTGGAACAATCATTTACAACTACCTATGACACACCTGAAAGCCAAATCATTTGCCACTTGGTAGGATCCGATTACCTTGGTATGGAAAGATTTATGCCTACCTAAAAGATGACGTTTTACCACCTACCTTATCTCGTAACCAAAAACGTAACTTTATCCGCCAAACCTCTCGCTATACTCTTATCGCCGACACCCTTTATCGTCGTGGTCTTGATGGTACTCTACTTTGATGTCTTGAATGTGATGAATCTGACAAAGCTTTACAAGAAGTTCACAATGGCATTTGTGGTAATCATTCAAGTGGACTGACCTTATCCAAGAAATTGATTAGAATGGGTTACTACTGGCCTACAATGGACAGGGAAGCATTCACTTTTGTGAAAACATGCTCAAAATGCCAGATTCATGGGAATCTCATTCATGCTCCTACACAGGAACTTCAACCATTTATGCCGACTTGGCCATTCTCCCAATGGGGGTTAGATCTAGTAGGCAAGACTCATCCTTCATCATCGAACAGGCATAAGTTCATCATCACAGCCACAAAGTATTTTACCAAGTGGATTGAGGCAGTACCTCTTACTAAAGTTATTGGCAAACAAATATCATCGTTCATACTCAACTATATTATTTGTCGGTATGGCATTCCCAACTCCATTATTACAGATAATGGACGACCTTTCAAGAATTAGGATGTTGATGAACTTTGTGAGAGATTTCATATTCAACACAAATATTCAACACCTTACTACCCACAAGGGAATGGCCAAGCAGAGGCCTCAAATAAGACTATACTAAATTTTTTAAAGAAGACTGTGAATGATTTAGGGAAAGATTGGCATGTTCAACTCAATCCCGCCTTATGGGCCTACAGAACTGGTGTTTGCATGCCAATAGGAGCAACATCATATGCTCTTGTCTATGGAGCAGAAGCCATATTACCTTTAGAAATTGAAATACCCTCACTCAGAGTATCACTGAAAGGTCTCACAACAGATGATGACTACAGAGTTTCCTGATTACAAGAGCTAGAACTCCTAGATGAAAAGAGACAAAAGAGCAGCTGACCATTTGAAAGCATACCAACAGATGATGTCTCACAGCTATAATCACAAAGTAAAGCCACGTACCTTTCAGGTGGGTGATCTGGTTTTGAAAGAAAATCCACGAAATCAGCAAGATAGGGAAAATAAAGGATATTTTGAACCAAATTGGCTAGGTCCTTATGTGGTTATCGCAGTCTATGGTTCAGGAGCCTACAAGCTATCGACGCCAGAAGGGGACCTGTTTGATGAACCCATAAATAGCATGCACTTGAAGAAATATTATGTTTAAGTCAGCTATCATCATCCATAAATGTCCTGAAAAAATACCAAAAAAATCAGAAAATGTCCTGAAAAAAAAAAATGTCATAGGGTGAAAACTTGGTAACAGGCAGTCTATTAACAAGAAAAATACAAAAAAATCAAAAAGATCAAAAAAATACAATAAAAACAAATAGTGAAAATCTAGCAAATAGACGCTATCTATAGCTCTCCATCTATTAGTTCATATTCTGCACTTAGCTTTTCAACCTTCTTTTCTTGCATCATTTTCGGCACCATCTTAAGGCCATAACAACATCATACTGCCATCATTTTCCTAGAGCGATAAATTTTTTACCATGGCTTGATCATTGTATATATTCTTTTTAGCAAGTTGTGTCAGTGCAGGTGGCAAAACATTGACCATGTTGGGGGAAAATTGACTTTTAGGTTATAGCAAAACAGCTAGACAATGGAAAAATCCAATCATGCGAACAAACAATCAAATCACATGAACACCTATCTAATCATTGATCTATATCACAACAGTTTTCAACAAATATCATATCATGACTCATATCTGGATGATCTATAATCTGAATAATGTTTGGAATAGCAGTATTACATTTTGAACAATGGTCGTTTGATTTTTGATATCATCTCTATGGAGCACACTCAATGATGTACTGAACTAGAGTGACGAGGAAAGAGAATGATTTTTCTTTGTCTGTTGTCTTTAGATTAACTATCAATATGGTGCAAATATGTTGCGAGACATGATTTCCAAAGCAATATCATTGATGAAAGTTCCACATTTTCATCAAAAAGTGGTTAATCTTTGTCTGTTTATGCAAGAAATGCTCAGGTCATCTTGGTTCAATTATACCTCGATGCTTGTGTTTGCTTGCTATATCAAAAATCATGAAAGTTGTACTTAGGTCATCATCGGTGTTAATTTCCCCTCTGATGCTTGTACATACTTCCAACATTTTAAGAGGCTCTATGATGATTTAAGAAAGCTAACAAAAAGGCTCAACAAATGGTTTGTTTCATTTAGTTGCATTTCATTTTAGATCATTGTATATGACTGCATAATGGATTCACATCAGAGTTCTGCAAGGCTAAAAATGTAAACGGTTGCCATATATCTTTGGACTCTTTGTAGAGGACAGTTGGACATTTGTTTCATTATTATCTTTCATCTCCATCATTTCATCTAGGTTTGATGCGTGCCATATAGTTCATCTATCATTTCACTTCATTTTATCATATATCATTTCATTTCATTTTATCATCTATCATTTCATTTCATTTTATCATCTATCATTTCATTCCATTATCATCTATCATTTCATTTCATTTCATTTTATCATCTATCATTTCATTTCATTTTATCATCTATCATTTCATTTCATTATCATCTATCATTTCATTCCATTATCATCTATCTTTTCATTTCATTTTATCATCTATCATTTCATTTCATTATCATCTATCATTTCATTTCATTATCACCTATCATTTCATTCCATTATCATCTATCATTTCATTTCATTTTATCATCTATCATCTCATTTCATTTCATTTTCTCTCATTATCTTTTCATCTATTTCATTTTATTATTATCATCATCATCATCATTTACCATTTCATATCATTTTATCATTATAGCATTATCATTTATCATTTATTATCTTCTTATCATTATTATTATTATTTCATTAACATATCATTACATTGTCATTTCTAAACATCTCATTTCAGCTTGTTATCACTTATCATTTTCACTACATCACATTGCAATGCATATCATCTATCATTTCATCATACCTTTCATCAATATTAATCATATACATTCATTATCATTTGCATATCACATCTCTAATCATCTATCATATCATCCTACCATTTTACAAACTCATGATGCATTTCAAAAACACAACATTCATTTTCCATCATATTATCATTATTTACTTGCATTTGAAAATCCAAAAACAAACATTCCATACATACATTTTCATATCATTTTCCAAACAACATTTTTCATAAAACATATCAAATATCCCATGGCATATTTTCATAATCACATCATAAGTCATCCACCTACATGACATCATTAGTACGCATCATCAATCATTTTCATCATCATCATAAACACATCATATCAAATCATCCTGCATCACAAAATTAGTTCTCAAAATATTAAATGCATATCAAAATCCATCTCATAAAAAATATGAACAAATGCATATCCATATCATATCATCATTTCCTAAACACACATCATCATCAAAAATCATCGCCGCTGCATATCATCGCTCATCATAAATGATACAAATGTCCAATGTCCAATGAAACCGAATAGTACAAAGAGAGATACATGGGATATGATCAAAATAAAATATACATGGTCCAAAAAAAAATGATATACATGTGTGAAATACATCTACATCACAAGATCATAAGCTAGTTGGTGGAAGCCCCTGATGGAGTTGGTCTGGAAGAAGGTGGCCTGCCACTACCCCCTACGTCAGGATCCTGTCGAGGCCCTGTGACCTCTCTACCATGTGTCGACGTTCGTGATCTAGTCCTCGATCTGCTGGTGGACCACGGGTAAGGCTCTCGATGGTCGGAGGACACAACTCCCCATATCTAACCCGATAGTGCTCAACCTCCTTGGCCATCTCGAACCCCTCTGCTATGGCCTCTCGTAAGGATACACTCTGAACACTGCCAATAAGCTTTTGTGCAGCACCCTCTACCTTTGCTGCTCGTTGTCTAAAAGCATCTCTCTCTGCTATCAATTGGGCTATCTGTGGGACTGGGGCAGGAGGAGGTACCTATGTCGGTGCTGGAGCCTGAGCCTATGCTTGTACAAGTTGTGCCTGTAACTACGCTATCAAACTTTGCGCTTGACCTAGTTGATCCTGAACAGTCTACACCTGGGCCTGCAGCATGTCTATTTGTGCCTACTGTGATGAGGAGGAAACCCTGATAATGGTCCATGGTCTACCACCAGATCTAGGCCTCCGTACAATCTGAGCACTGCCTAGGATGTCTAACCTCTGCCTCACTGGCCTCTCCTCCTCCCCTCCAGCATCTCCCCCATCATCCCCATCATCTGAGCTATCCTCATCTCTGCCTCCCTCCTCCTCATCTTCATCCCCCTCCTCCTCTCCTCCACCCACCGCCTACTCTCCGTCGGCCACATCCTCCTGTCTCTCCACCCCTGGCTGTTGTGCCATTGCAATGGGCCCTGGCTCATCTAGGCATGTCAATCATGGGAATCGATGTGTGTGGAAATACACTAAGTAATCATCTGACATACCTGCATTTGTCACCTCTGGCCTATATGCCCATCCCTCAGGCTGTAAGCTAAAGTACTCTGTATATGCCACCTGGTATGTAATACATTGTCCCCATCTAGGATCATCCTTGCGCCACCCATAGTGAGCAATGCCCTATGTCATCCCCTACGTGTATCCGTACTGTCTCTGAACTCGCAAGGCCAAAATCCTCTCAATAATGTACGGGGTTTGTCCTATCAGATATCGGGGCATACAGACAAATGGCATCTCCAAATAATCTATGTCTCAGGGGTCGCAATCTGTGTACGACCTCCATATAACTGCATCCACATCATCCAACACGCGCCGCCAGTAATCCAAATTTCCCAGCTTGGGTTGGACAAGTGCACCTGAATATGCATATACATACGGCCTGCTTGGTGGCCTAGCCCTAGCACACTATGACCTCGTAATCGCAATATGTTCCCATGCCCAGATCTGGAGCAAAGTCACACCATTGGCCAAACTAGTTGATCCTTGGTATACCACCTAATGTAGATCATGATACAAATGAGCCAAAATGCAGCTCCCCTAGGCATACCTCCGCGACTGAGTCACCATCCACTCTAGCATCCTACTCCAACCAACTGAAAATCCCTTTGACCGATGGTCCAGTCCAAGGAAGCCACCAATGAATGCACCCAACACAACAACTAAGGCTGGATATCTACTGAAATCCTCCCACGACACCCAATATCCTGCTATCGACATATCACCGCATATCCTCCTCAGTGCCTCGGTCCCTCCTATCTCCTTGTGGTCATAAACCACAAGGGCACCTACCACGGGAATCCCTAGAATCCTGTACACATCCTCGGGTGTCATGGTCATCTCACCAGTCGGCAAATGAAAGGTGTTATGATCGGAGTGCCACCTCCTGCCAATGCAGTCAACAGTCCCCTGTTGACTCAAATCCCTCACGAGATAGTCAACAAAGATCCCAACCCGCAGTCACCTATCCATTGTATCTCTGTTGGAGTCAGCTCTCCTACCTGATTCCAACATATCGGGAAACACTCTCTAATTTGGAGGTTGTGGAAAACCTCCTATTTTTTGGTCATCATAAGGACAATTAATCAGACTCATATCATGTGCTCTATCTATCAAGTGAACTATATCAGTGACCCATATCAAATTAATCAACGAATCATATCCATGCATCATATCAGTGCCCCATATCAGTGACCCATATCATGCAATCAATCATATCATGCAATCACTGCTGCATCTATCTATCTGAATATAACATCAATATACTCTTATCATCATTATACTATTTCTTTTTCTTTTTCAGGAAAGCAAATTTATCAACAATCCAATCATTTTTTTTCCATTTGTACTTCATTCATGAATGCAAATATGTTTGAATCCCATCATCTACTATTTGGTTTCTATTGTAGAAAGCAAATTTATTAGACAGTTACTCTTTGTTTTTCATTCATGAGAAGCAAAGTTATCAGAAAATCAGTCAATCAACTCAATCAATCTACTCTTTGTTTTTCATTTCTAGGAAACAAAGTTATCAGCTATCTACTCTTTGTTTTCTATTCAGGGAAGCAAAGTTATTAGTTAATCATCAGATTTTCTATCATTTCTATCCATATCAGCATGATGGTAAGATAATTTATCTATCTATGACCAAGGAAGCAATGTATACACCATCATTTTTCATCACACTCGCATTCTGCCAACAATTTCCTCGATGCGCTAATTTGTGCCTCTGATGCGCTGAAACTCGAAAGCGCTACAGTTTACCTCGAAAGCACTAAAACTCCTTATGCGCGCTTTTGCACCCTAAAAGCGCTAAAGTTTTTCCTATAAGCGCTAAAACCCTATATGTGCTAAGATACCCCGTGGATGTGCTATTTCATCATCTAGATGCGCTAAAACCTGAAAGCGCTAATTCATATCCTAGATGCGCTAATCCAACTCTGTTGCGGCCAATCCCTAAATGTGCGACTTTGTGCCCTAGATGCGCTAAAGTTTTCTAACCGGACTTGACTCCTATAAGCGCTAATCTACACTTCGTATGCGCTAGAAAACCTAATTTTACCCTGCACCTATATGCGCTAAAGAACATCCTAGATGCGCTAGGGAAATTTTTGAATGCGCTAAAACAGATAGGCGAACACGCTAAAACTTTATTTTTTTGCCCTAAATCCGCGCGAAAAAGTTTAAAAATTGATCAAAATCAAAAAAATTCAAATCATAAAGGGTTCAATCGACTCACTGGTGGTCCATACGCGGCTGCTCTCGGGTATTGGTGGGCCTGCTCGAATCTATGCCTCTGAAATGGAATCTTCATCTCGCCAAGTCACTGTCAGAGCATAAAAATCAGTATAGTAAACGGGTGAAAATGACTTACACTTTTTTACCCTTTTTACCTTATATGGTTCAATTAAGGTGGGTTTTGGTGGCATTTTATTTTCTATAACTTTATTTTTTTCACCAGGGACATCTTTTACACCAATTATCAAGAGCTAAATCACTGAATCACCATCAGAATTTCATCATCCAATCAAGTTTTTTTTCATCACATTTTCAAAACACATATCATCATTCGTGATTTACCTCCCGAGGGGGCATCATCAGCATCAACATCAAAAACATATCAGGGGCAAAAATTTTATTTTCTTCAAAGCAATGTGTTTCACACATCACTTCAAAGAGAGGCAAAATGTATGTGCATAAAATTGGTCATGTCTAATTAATCCTGGCATTTAATTAAATATTTATTATTTAATTAATTTCTCTAGAGTCTTCTACATGTAATTAAATTTAATTAATTTAATTATATTGTTCATTCATTTTATTCTCCCACCATAATTGAATAAATTTATTTTATTTAATTATTTCACATGTCTACTTGATTAAATTAAATAAATACATTTTATTTATTTAAATTAATTATCATCTTTTGAATTTAATTAAATCTTTTGTTTTAATTAAATTTAAATATTTCTTTTCTTCTATTTAAAACTTTCTTCTAATTAATTAAATATTTTATTTAATTAATTTCATACACATGTCATTTCTTCAAATTTAATTAAATATTTATTTAATTAAAGATCTGCTTTCTTCAAATCACAATTAAATATTTATTTAATTAAGAAAAATCTACATGCACCCATAAATAAATAATTGAATTTGATAATTCATTATTTATCTTCTCAGTATCTTTCCATTATCTTCTAAAAAGATGTTTTTTTATCATCTCATCTTATCTCTTCCACGAAAATGGAAAAATCCTGCTTTTTTTTCGATTTCTTCTATTTTTCTCTCCAGTCTTATCCATCTTCGACCGTTCGATCTATCAGGAATTATCACAGCCGTTGATCAACTCAGCCAATCAAAATCCTCAAAAAACTCTATAAATACATGTGTGAATCCAAGCATTGGTTACACACACGCAATTACACTTACGCACTTGCATCTTTTGCATTCTATCAATAATCATATCTTAGCAATAATCTTATCATAGCATAGTATAATCTTGCATCTTAGTATAGTATGCATTTTAGTTTAAATCTCATTCTCTAGTAGTCCATTTCTTTGAGCTTGGTATACTAAATCTGAGAGCAACTTGAATCAATGAAACGCTGGAGATAGGGAGCAATAAAATGACTTTGAAGAAGCTGCACTAAGAGTTTGTTTATTTTTCTTTAAGCTTCTTTGATATAAAATTTTATTGAATGTGTTTTGAATTCATTATGATAGGTATATTTTCATACACACACTATGTTTTCAAATGTTTTTTTTTTGTTTGTTTGTTTTATGACCGTGTTGGGATACACAAGGATCTAATCCATGACTAGCTTCGAGAGGTTTCCCCCAGTTGGAGACAAGACTACTTTTTTTAATTAGTAACAAGTCATGGTTGGATATATGTTTTATTATGAAATGAATGGGTGGATGTTGTGGATAGTACCGATAGATAATGATGCAAGTCTTATTCAAACATAGCACCTGTTTTCCAGGTTTTCACTATGGTACCTATTCTAGAAATGCCACAAAGTGGTTTTCACTCAAAGAACATTTTATTTTTCTTTATTGTTTTTCTTGCTTTTTGATTTTATTGTATTTTTTTGTCTTGTTTCCATTTTTTGGGATTTTTACCCTCTTGCCTAGGATATTATGATGTGCTTCATGTGTATAAATTCTTGAGTTGGCTATTGCTCAATAGTTCAGCTAAGGGTTCTCCTTCAGGAGTAGCCAACTGATAGGCCCCAGAACTGTAGCTTGTCATGATAACTAATGGGCCTAACCAGTTGGGTTCAAACTTTCCTTTGTCATCCTGATTTAGTTGTACCTTTTGGTTCTCTTTGAGAACTAGGTCTCCCACTTGAAATTTCTTGTCTTTGATCTTTTTTTCATAGCTTTGTTTGAGCCGATTCTGATAAACCTGAAGATGGTTTAACGCGCTCAAACGCCTTTCATCGAGGAGTTCTAATTCATTTATCCTGGATACTCGGTATTCTTCATTGTTGACCATGCCTTTTAATGAGCTTCACAATGAGGGGATTTCGACCTCGATAGGTAAGACAACCTTTGATTCGTAGACCAAGGAAAATGGTATGGCACCTATAGGTGTTCAAATGCTAGTTTGATAAGCTAAGGATAGGTTTAGTTGTAAATTCCAATCACGACTAACTTCATTAACAATATTTTTTAGCATTTTTAGTATGGTTTTATTAGATGCTTTGACCTGACCATTTCCTTGAGGATAGTAGGGCGTGGAAAATCTATGTCGGATAGAAAATTGGAAGCAAAGTTCTTGGACATTTTGATTTTTGAATGGGGTTCTTGTAGACACTAAAAAATATCCTGAATGATATCATGCACTCAAATTAGGTGTACTAACATCATTTCCTCTTAAACCCATCCTCTTTTCGCTTAATTAATAAAATTAGCCTAGCTATTTAATTAATTGCATCATTTGCCTCTATTAACCTAATTCATTTGATCAGGTTAATTCCCCCTTTCACGCTAACATTTCATCTCATTAAACTAAATAAATCAAACTATTTAATTTAAATCTCTAAATATTCTTATTTAATTAAATAACCCTAAGTTATTTAATTAAATGTCATCACCTTTCCCCTTTTCATTAAATCAATTAATTTAATGAATATCACATTATTCTTCTAATCCCCTAATGGCATGATTAAAACCTTGTTTAATTAGAAATTATCTAATTAATCTCTTTCCTCCCACTTGTGGGGGATATTTCCATGGAGTATTCCCTCCCCTTTTGCACAATTAAAGTTTGTTTTAATTAGCAAAATATCCTTTTTCCTCACCCATTAATATTCCAAAGAATATTCTTTCTCCTCCAATCATTTAAGAAAGGGAATATTCTCACAAAGCTTCATGTGCAAGATATCTTGAAACCTCTTGTGCAAGTTAACTTTTGACCTCTTGTATAGGTCAAAAGTGTGTTTGTTTGGAAGGAATGAGAACCCTTGATTAAATATCATCTTGCATTCTCGCCCGTTGATGAAAATCCATGATCCATGTCTCTCATTTCCTCCATCTTTGACCATTGATTAGTTTTTTCAATCTCAACCCTCCATTTCTCATTTGCTTTCATATAAATAGAACACTATTTGGAGAAAAATGAATCCATATTTTTTCAAAGCAAACTTATGCTCTTGAAATCAGTCACACTCATATTTAGTTCACTTTTAGCATATTTTAGTTTAAATTAGTTGCATAATATCTTAGCTTCCATTAATGGATTCCATAATGCATCCATTTAGCTTGTTTATTAATTAGGGTTTGAATCCTTTTAGTTTAAATCTCATTTAGATTAGCTTAGAAATTTCCTATTTGAATCATTTTAGCATAAATCATAGTAGATTGACTTTTGCATCATGTTCGTTTAGATTAAAATCATGTTTTCATACACATCTCACAACCGTTCCATCAGTTTTCTTTAATAAAACTGACTAGAACAAGCTAACTGATCCATGGGATTGGGAAAGGGTCGTCGTTCCACATCAATGTGACACCACTCCCAAAATGCGATAAGTTTCAAATGGATTAAAGTAGGCATTTTAATGAATTCGTAGTTTAGAATGCTTTGTTTTAATGAATGTCTAGTTTAACTTCAATTTGATTTATCTTGTTTAGATTGGGCATTAGTGGCTTTTTTATGCTTTGATTCTTCATGGATCAAGTGTAATCGGCCCATACTAATATCCTCAATCACATTTTGGTGCTAGAAGGAGGGAAAAATGATCAAATTTTAATCAATTTCTATCTCGAATTCCATTCATTTTGACTTTTGTAGGAAAGAGTGATGCCCAACTCAATTTTAGTGATGCCTTTGCAGGGCGTTGCCATATAGTGATGCCATCATCATTTCAAAGAGTGATTCCTATTAAATGCACCAACGTTGATTAAATAAACGACGATGTTAATACTTTATAGAAGTATTCAATATTTGCAAACGGTGACGCCCAACCAAATAGCGACACTATCGTGCTCTTTGGTTTGTCTATAGAGCGACACCCAAATTCACCAGAGCGACACTCTTGTTCACTAGAGCAACGCTATCATAAATAGCGACACCCAACTTTGGTAAGAAATTTAACAATCATTTTTCAGCATGTGTTTTAATTTTTTTGAGCCATCAAAGTACTAACATGCCTCTAATGTTGTTCTAGTTTTTAGACTAACGTGGTTTTGTAGGATTGGACGACACAAAATTAAAGTGAAGAAGCATTCTCATCTTAATATTTTATGATTGTAACAAGCGTTTGACACTTTGGGGCAATTATAACCCAATTTCTTATGCTTTTTACTTTATGTTCTAGGACCTCACTAAATTTCATTTTGGTTTAAAACAAACACTCAAATGGGACTAAAATTGAACCCTCATCTCATCATTGTCTTTTGAATTTTAAAATTGAATAGGGAAACTTAACATTTCGTTTGGTGGATAAAATGAATTCATATTAGCTTTAGAGGTTAAAATGAATGAGTGTTTGCTTTACTATGACACACTTTTAGTGTGTATCCAATCCCCTTGTGCTTCGTGCGATCTTGGGTGACGAGAAACACTTCAAGTGTACTTCATTGTTTGTGTGCACTTATAGTACATATCCAATCCTCTTGCGCTTCATGCGATCTTGAGTGAAGAGAAATACTTAAGTACACTTTTATGAATCATGACACCCTTAAGAGAGGACTTGCTATGAGACACACCCTGCAACAAGAAACTCATAGGCAAGTTCTTGCAAGCACATTTACCGTGGGCTATATTAAAGGTTGGGAAATCGTCAGAAAGTGTTGGAAGACTGAGATCACTGAGAGGGGGGGTGAATCAGTGATTTAGTAAAGTCACAAATTTTTAAACTTTGAAACCAAAATACCAAATGACTATTGAAGAAAATGAACTCAAACAATACTAAATGTATTACAAATCAGATAAATATTTCATTAACAGAGACTGGCTTGATAAATTTTACACATATATCAGAGCTTGTAACTAAACCATTTATGCAAGATGCTTTGATTTAAAGAAAGGGTACAAATGAATGACTGATATCAACAATTTTTATGCAACTCAGGCAAATGAACCAATCACACATAGAAACATCACATAACACCAGAATTTGTCCTGAGTGGAAAAACCCTCTTGGGGAATAAAAAACCACTTGAAAAATATTTCCTTTATTCACTTAGAGCACCAACTCCACAAGTTTAGGAGCACCAACTCCACAAAATTTAGAAGCACCAACTTCATGAGATATAGGAGCACCAACTCCTTTACAATGCAACACAATTACAATATTCTATCAGAACCCTAGAAGTGCAATTTGCAGTCCTAGAATTTCAATAGAAGATTATAAAAAATTTCAATAAGCACATTGAAGAATGTTGTATGAGAATGACAACATCTTCCTTAAATACAATAATTTGAGTATCAATATAAATATTTTCAATGCAATACAACTTCTAGATTGAATATTTGAAACATCATATTCCTTTTTTTTCGAGTAACCCATGAAAATGCCTGAAGATCATCTTTTAAAGACCCTACAAAAAATAATCTTTGTATGCAGTTTGAATAACTGTAAACTAGCTCGGGTTAGGATTACAAGAGAAAAACCCTAAAGAGTCTTCAACTAACTCTTTCAAGAATCATAACCTCTATAAAAATTGTTATAAACCCATAATAATAAACTGTTGGAAACCCAAAAAAATATTTGATAATAACCAACAACTGTTAACCCCTTTTACCACAATTGTTCAACCAAGATTTTAATCACATAACCCATAAGGGTTTTTGTTTTCTTTTCAACAAAGCAATCATAGTCGACACAATAACTGTTGAAGAAATGATATTATTTGCAAGCTTAATCACAGTTTCATTCCTTTTAAAACAAAATAAAATAATCCTTTTCCTTAACAAATTGTTCCAAGCTTGTAACCAAAAAATAGCAAATACCTGATAATGCAATGAAGAAATCAAACAAATACCAGATCGATGGAGACAACCACAACTGTACAGTTGAAGAAGCCATTGTCAACTACCAAGTTCTTGTTGACTCATGATCTGCTATCCATGCTTGTAAGGAACTCATCTAACTCATTTAGTGTCGGCCAAGAAGAATAGATTTACAACTATGAACACAATATTCTCATGGCGGCTAGGGTTCCAAACCCTTCAACAATAATATTGCCCTAAATTTCTTTCTTCTAATTTTTTTGAAGACTTTATAAAACATAATGATGTTTTGAAGTCTGAAACAAATCAAAACACAATATTAAACCATTATTGTGTTTTCAAATCCGATGAAAATTCTTCATTGCAGACAAAAACATTCCACAACATTATTAATCATTCACTATCGATGCCAAGTCACCAATTAACTATGTATGTTGTGTCTCATACAACCTGATATGAACATTATAATTTCACCAACATCATTATGATAAATGAATCATTAACCCAATATCAATGATGACTCTCAATAGTTTGTCGATAACTTGGTCACTGCCATGTGACTTTTAATAAAGTCATCCTTTTATGAGATGCAATGAGACCGATATAAACCATATAAATCTACCCGAGCCTTTTATTATAAAGACTTTAATAATCTTTTAAAATTAAATGTGATGCAAGTAATAAAATATTCAAAGCCTCAATATCATATGTGATGGAGATGACAAGGTCTATAGACCTTTTGAATTTTTAGCATTAATTTTCATCACAATGAGAGCATAGAAAACCACCTTGACTGGTCAATCTGAAATACTGAGCCAAAAGATATGAAGTCATAGAAAATAATAATGCCAATATCACATGACCACAATGTGGTTGTAGACCTTCCAAAAACAAGTTGTCCAAAGCCTTGTAACATTGTATGCTTTATGACACCATGTATCAAATGTTAGCACACTTATGTATCATATGTGTCTTGAAGAAAATGCATACCCTCTTAACAAATAGTCAATGAAGAGAATACATATAAGTGAGTTAATACTTGTAATCCATGCTTCTATGCAAACTTCTTGTAAATGGGTATGTTTTGTGCAAACATAATATGTGCCACTCATCTATCATTTGATCTGTCAGTCCAAGTAAAAATGCACAAATGCATACCTCAAAATGAATCTGCCAGTATATGTATGTCACTATGACTTGTAACCTTGAAGCAAATGCATGCCCTAAAACAAATGCATGTCCTCAAAATGAATCTGCCAGTATATGTATGTCACTGTGACTTGTAACCCTGAAGCAAATGCATGCCCTGAAATAATGAACATATGTCAAACATCAGTACCAACATGTAAAAACTAAAACTTGAAAGTGCATGACATGAACCATGTGAATCACCATATGAACCAATTGTAATCATCATGTATCAAAACAAGTTGAGAATGCATCCTGTCAACATCCACCAAGCATATCATCACATTCATATCACACTGCATATCATAACACCAACCAATGAAATTGCATATCAGCCAATCTAAGAATGCAAAGAATAGAACCAGTGATGTCATGAACCCCATAAAACAGTTTTGGCATCAAGGAAAAACTAACACATAAACAACTGAAAGCCAAAAACAAAAAGTACCTTCTATCCTAGATTGTATAACATACCGCACCTAGTACCATGCCTTAAGTGGAACGAGAATGATAGTAAGAAACTTAAGTGGCAAAGAGGGTGTGTATATGACTAGGTGTTCTCGGTTTGTTATTGAGAACCATTGTTTAGTTGCAAAAAATCCTTAATGATTGTTGGTGCAAGAACGGTCGTTCTGAAGCCACCCCACATTTGTACTATTCATTTTTGAAGTAAAAAAATCCTTAGGATCTTAGGATCTTTAGGATTTTGAGATTTGGTGGTCCCAAGAAGTGTGTGTCATGGAGGGGAGCCAATGTTGCCAAATCTCTAACTATTCGTAATGTATTAGTGTTTGGAGAAATCTGAGTGGGGGCTCAACAAGTATGGCCATTTCAACCTAGGTGGTAAATGATTGTGAGTCAGTTTAATTCATTGCTTGGTTCCAAAACGTTACAAAACAAACATTCACTATATTCCTCAAAATTTCAAACACTTTGGCCTAAATATGGATACCTTTTGAAATAGCCTCGATATTACTGCTTGTCCTAAGGATTTCTATCCTTAGAGATTTCTAAATATTTTGACTTATATCTCAATCCATATTTTCTAAAGACAACATAGGTAATTGTGGCTTCAACCTCATGATTTTCACAAAATGGACATTATGAAAGTTATGATGTTTTTGACATAGACATTTAGTTTTAACTTAAGAAAGACAAGTGTATGTGGTAAAAATAACCTCATTAATCCAAGATTAAATCAAATGAGCACCCCACATTGAGTTATGTTCAAATCGTTGACTCCCTGAACACAAGAAAATTGAGACAAGGAAAACATTGCAAATATTGAGTCCAAAATCATTGAGTTCCATTATCCAAAATCATTGAATTTCACTTTACCAAAATCATTGGGTCCTATTTCCAAAATCATTTGAGTCCTATTATCACTTTAAAGGTATACCATGTTTCTCACTACCTTGGTCTTGGAAAACAAAAGTTCACTTTAGGTCAACATTGGGTCAAACATTTCATTCACCCCTCACTTCACCAAACTTTGCAAAAAAATTGAATACACCAACACTTTTTGACTTTAACATCTATCAAACCAATCCCTAACTTAGCTACTTTGTATGTGAAATGTATCCTTTTCCATGCACTTAGTTGAGTTATTTATTATCTTTGAACTAGTTCATCTTGAAGGTCATGAGTCTACCCTGAAGATTTCCAAGTTCATAAACATCCTTTATCCAAACATCAAAACATCAAACTTGAGTCAAAAGTGTTGTCCCAAAACATTTGCAAAGATCACTTTCCACATCAACCACCTTTTCATCTCCCATTATCATCATTGATCCAAAAAGACTTAGAGCGTCCCTTCTACCTAAATTTGAGTCAACTAGAGAGTTCAAACATTACAAATCTCAACACAACTCTCCCATAGGTGACTCAAAATTTATGGTAAAGACAAGATCACAACACAAGAGAATCATGGAAGAAACCAAAGTCCCATCCACCTCAAGTGATCCCAATCTTTAAGAATTTGATCCAAGAGGTCAAGTTATCCTATCACAAGAACCCTCATCTCCATTAGGGTCGTATGAGATAGAAGATGTCACAAACAATCCATTTGGACTTACTAGGGAAGAAATCATGGAGCATCAATCCTTAGAAAATGAGGCTCCAATTTCCCTATATTTTGTTGTGCAATCATTGAAACAAGGCTTGACTTCATCTACAATTCAACAAACTCCATCCCTTGTGCCATTTCAAACCTTAACATCTAGTCTTGCAACTAGGATAGGAACCAACCTTGGTCTCACTTCATGTCTAGGAACAAACACAACTGTGGGTATTCACAACATAACCATTCCATTAACCACCAACCTTCCCCAAGACACAAGTTGGACACCAAAATTTGGAAAACTACTTACATTCCATGATGCCACAATGACCTCAACATTTCGAGAACAAGCATCTTCATCCATCATACCAAATACCCCAAGTGTCCCCAATGTTACACAAAGTAATGTGAACCAAGTACCTCAAGTAGGAAAACAAGGGAAATATAACACTCTCACTCAAAGTCAACCCTTGAAAAGTGGTTCCAAAAACCCCATTAACACATCGAAACAAGTGGTTACCCAAGCACCCCAAGTCAACCCACCATTCACATCAAACCCATCTATGATCGACCCAAATCAAAACAACACCTTGGTTATGAATTCCATCAACCAAGGTAATAACTCGATCACACCTCAAATACAACAAGGGAACTCTTTCAATCAATTACAAGGTCTGAATGTGTCATTACCATCACAATACCAAATGACACCAACATCATCTTTCCCCTTGGTCCCCCACGTCATGCAAAATCAAATGGGACCTCAATCTTACATTCCTCTACCTCAATCCACTATCCTACAAGGAATGTTGAACCAAGGGAACCCCCAACCTCTCATAAACAACTTGCAACCCACACAAAACATAAACACCCAAAACCCATCGCAGATGTCTCAAGAATCAAACTATCATACATTGCAAGAACATTCCTTAGCTTTACAACAAGCACAATAGGCTTATTAGCAAGTCATCCAACAATAACAACAACAACAACAAGTAGCCTTAGTAGCACAACAACAACAACAACAAGCAGCCTTAGTAGCACAACAACAATAACAACAAGAAGCAACCTTAGCAACACAACAACAACAACAATAGCAAGTAGCCTTAGCACAACAACAACATCAATCCCATCAAGCAACCTTAGTAGCACAACAACAACAAGCCC